>JAGTTF010000774.1:0-12203 GCA_019095985.1 Streblospio benedicti | reverse complement strand
TAACTTTACTCCCCCTGCATGTTTCTTTTAAAAATTCTGCACTTCATTCACCTAATAATTTTTCACAATTTGTTTATATTTTTTTCATTGGTCACTATATTTGTCACTATATTATTTTCATCTTTTATATTTTATTAGCTGTGAGATCAACTAGACCTATAGCAGGAATGTTGTTTTTTCCAACATGAATACCAATTGATTAAATTTAAATACAGTTTGCTTTCATTAGAACGAAAGTGAACAGCTTTAAAAAATACAAGTGTCAATAACTATGAAATTCACATATACATGTACATTATGTGATATATCACATTAGTTGATTTTTGTCATGTCATTATATTATTTTATGAAGTTTAATATTTTTTTGTTTTTAAAATTGCCATGTCATTGAGTAAAATATCACAAATAAAATGTTGAATAAATTATACATATATGTGGTTGAGTTAAGTTTATGTCTCCCTATAATCTATATATATCGGCCTACCTGATTATAAAATAGATAAAAAATAGTTACTTAGTAATCAGTGGATTCTTAAAATACTATTTGGATTATGTCCATTTAGTGTATTAGTTTAGATCTAATTATTTTTTTAAACCAATTGAATTAAGAAGATATAATGCATTTGTACACTGCCAAATATAAACCTCATTATTTTGAAACCTATAGCTTTAAAACGTATTTCAATTAGTATTAGTGTTCCTAAATTACTTAAACACAATACACCGCATGACATCATTTTAAAACTGGTAATTGTAATATGTGCAATGTTACCCATGCACAGCCCCAAACTAATACATTATTCATTATCCATGTGCTCTATTCATAGAATGTGTGAATGACACCAGCTGAATAACACATTAGTAATAGATTATCCTTATCCTTATTAGATGTTCTCATTGAATTGAGGTATAGACTTTTTTTTAATTTTAACTTTTATTTTTTCTAAGTTTGTTCAATCACAATACAACTCAACTCTTTTAACCAAGAATTGATTTCAAAGTGGGAAAAAATTGACACAAAAATTATCTTTTTGAAGTTTATTAAAAGGTAAACGAGCTCTTGTTGGGCACCATCTTGTTAAACTAAGAGAAAAATAAAGAGTCCATTGCTAATTCATTACAATACAATTTATTTTTCAAAGTGGTAAAAAACACAAATCAGCGACTTTAAAAAAAAATTGTTCATTATAATGGAGCGAGCTATGCCAACGATTAGCAGACATGGGAATGATGGTGTAGAACACAGTTTCAACGTACAGTATCCATCTGTGAACAGTATCACTGAAATTTCAGTTCTTTTTGATGCCAGCACAAAATTACAAAATGTACAAAACCAACATTGTTGTGTACAGAAAACAAGACAATAACTTAAAAAGTGCAAAATATTTTGATAAGCAGCTATCGATTGCAGCTGGGATAAATGCTGGTGGTTTACTAAGTTTAGCAGCCAACTTTCACGCACACACACACACTAACATTCAAATGATAATAACGATGTCACAACAAAGCCACGACACCGCATTGGCAAAGTAAAGCAGATGGAGTCGCTCTTTTTTGCCTACAAAAAAAAAATGTACTGATTTTCACATCAATATCAAACACTTGTAGAAAAAAACATTTTCATAAATATATTACAGTCAGATAAAATTCCTCGTTACCATCAACATCCACAATTTAATTTCAATATGAATTTATGGTTAGATTTCAAATAAATCACAATAAGAATTCAATCATAACCAACATGACATTTACACACATACACTGCTAAAACAAATTTTAACTTTCAAGACACACCAGCTATTGCTAAGAAAAAAACAGAAAAAAAGAAAAACAACACAATAGAACATATAGAACACAGTTCAAATACTCCAAGAGAACATTATGGGATATAATATATATATAATATATATAATATAAAAACAACTTTTGCCACAAAGCAAAACAACCTTGTTTGAGCAGTGCATGGTGTAAACGTAACAATATTAACACTAAGGCATGGTCAATAATCCTTCAGATGCTCAGAATTTTTTTTCATGAGACATGAGCGAATCGTATGCACGCCAGGTAAAATGGCTGAGAAAAAAAAATCAGCTGTACTCTTGATATCTCACAACTTTCCATTTTCATCCCGTCTTTAAATGCGCTAGGAAAATATTTCTCTTGTTACTAGTCTCATGATGTTGCTTTTACTTAGTCTCCGATGTCTGTTTCCCAGCATATATTTTCGACCTCGAGGTAAGAATGGCGAAGCGAAGACTTCAATGCACAAAAATGTGTACAACAATGAGGCTTTTCCCCTGTAGCCAGCACCAGTCTACCTCCAATGCTCCCCCATATTGAGTATGAGGATTTTAGGCCCGAGGCCAAGACTTGTAGGGGCCCAAATTCCCATGATCTCACCATTCCAGTTGTAGGAATATACATTCCTCTCATTGGTCATGAAAATGTACTCGCCAACAGCCACCATAATCTTTGTCATTTCAAATCCCAAATGAAGACGTTTTGTAGGAATGTTTGTTGAAGTGCTTGAATAGATTGTTAAAATAGACGTTGCTCGGTATTTTGCATCAAGTATGGCAAAGTGATGATTATTCGGGTGACTAACTATAGATACGTCATGAGATCTCACTGTGAAAGGTAATGGAATGCCATATCCGCTATACATACTTGCATCCCCTTATGTCGTACAATGCAAGATGGATGTCTTCAACATCATATCGCATTTCACATTCCAATACATTAGTGCCTAGAGTTCCACGCAACATCCCGTTTCGACCACTAAAAACAACGCGTAGCCTGTGTCTAAATCAGACGGATAAACCATGGTGTCTTCACCATCATCCGTGACAAATCTTCCATCGTCAAGGCCGTAAATGGACGGCTCATACCGTACCGTGTCATCATAATCTATTCGTTCAATTGCTTCCATAACAACATTTGGACTCCTCTTCTTCCATTCCCTCGAAAATCGCAGCTGGTAATCTTTTATTTTCTAATGTCCACTTACTAAAGCATGTGTTGTTGATTGAAAGCATGCAGTCGCGTCCACTGCATGCAAAACACTCCTTTTCACCTGACGGTCGCGCTAGAGTCACGCGCGCACACTCGTGAAGAGACAGAATTTGGTTGAATGGCTTCGTTGTGACGGGAGACACTACTGTAAATGTGTTGTTGAATGGCGGAGGATCAAGGGCGAATTCGATTGTAGAAGTTTGTGTATTTGTTGACATTGTCTCTCGCAATTATTGCTCTGCTAAATGAATGTGTGTATATACTTGGCCAGACAAAAAGTATCAGCAACCCCCTAAACCCATTTATGACCAGCGTCCTATTTCACATAGATAGGACACTAATTAAAACGTGTCTTATGTTTGTACGTTTAACGTACATTGATCATATCAGTATTCCTGGAAAAGGCTTGAAACACCTTTTTCTTGGAAGTCTAGTTAGTTTACCCCTAGTTGGAAATTAAAAGAATACCTTTTGGAGTATTAAAATTTGTGGATGTTTTATGTTTCGAGAAAATCATGACATCGACGGTTGGAAGGTAAGTGTTATTTTCAATTCTCTGTAAACGCATGGCTATATCTTTTATCATCATTTTATTCTTAAATGATATATTTACAATATATATTAATAGAAATTTAATCATGCTGATATACAGCAACACAATATTTGATGAAATCACTGGTACTAGTCTAGCTATACTGGGATAGAATTGAAAAATTTCTAAAAAACTTTTTTTTAATTTGAAAAATTCTACGTCTCACGGGAATCATTTTAAAAAAGATCACCAAAATCCGACAAGAATTGACAAAGTTATTAACATTTCTTTGTCTGTTTTGGGGGGGATTTTGTAGACATGATTTTCCCATTTACCCCATGTTAAACGCATTTTCAAAATCTGCACCACTTTCGACGTTTCTCGTTGCAAAAACAAGTAAAAAGCTGCTGTTGCGCACTCACCAAATATAAGATGGGTTTTAAAATTATTGCTGTGTTTTTACTATTGTTTCAATTTATGTAAAAATAAAAAGTATGTTGTAGAAAAATGCCTTGTAGTTCTTATTCTTACCATCCCAACACACACAATTCAGTGATTTTTGATGCATTATTGCGCAAACATCGTCATGTGTTTTCCCGCCAATCACGGACTGTCAAATATGACCTTGCGAGTGATTGATGCTCAAAATAAACTATTAAATTAAAATAATTACATACGCTTATTTATATGAATAGAATCGCATATTACTGCAGATTATTTCCATCTAAATTATAAATTTTTATGACAACTGATAACCGAGATATGATGCAATATTCGTGTGGTGTTTTTCTTTTGTCAACTGTCACTACGACGGCCATGCGATGCTCAGGATTTTCCGACCATTTTTTTTTTTTCATTTCACAAATAGGAGGAAGAAGTAAAACTAATATAAAATTCATACCATTGAAAGAGAAAAAAAATCTGAATAAAAAACTATTTGTTGTCATTTTTCATCCCTCTGTAATTTAAGTTAATTTGGCAGTTTTCACTGGCGCATGCCTCAAAATCAAGGCGAACCTTCCGTGACCTTGCATCATTCTTAGGCTTATGTTCGCCGGATCTAACTACATTAAACCTTTATATTTATATCATTTGAAAGAGGAGAAAATAAGGATTATGAAAATGAAAAAAGCAAATCCAGACATTTGCAAAAACATAACATTACAAATAGTGAAAAAACCATGAGATCAACACTTTGGTCGTGAATTCAGAGAAGAGGGTTTCCAATTTTAGAAATTTGCAGACGTGATTAGGTTCTGCAGACGATTTTACGACAATTAAAACCCAAATGGATGACATAGTCACATTGATCCGGGGAACAATCCACCTTCAAAAACACAAGTCTGAAATCTTGCTTTTAGGGTAGCGCGCCAAAACTGTGTTATAAGACAATGCACAAGCGAGAACAGAAGTGTTTGTAGTTAAATGCCCATAGCTTTCTAAGTAAGTGCCGGATTTTATTCAAAATTTCCCCCAAATGTTTGAAACGCCTATGGAACATATTTCTGCAAACAGATATGTAAAAATTTAAATGATGTGAGTAGGATAGGGCGATTTTCATGAACATCTCGTATTTTGAAATCTTGTCCCAATACGGTAAATATCGATCCTTAGCGTAGCTAACTAGTCACGAACAAGGACTGATGATTAGTTTTAAATAATATGTTTCTGGCCCTCAAGCTCAGTAAATATAACAATATATATATTTAAAACTAATCATCAGTCCTTGTTCGTGACTAGTACCAGTGAATGAAATATTGCCGTCCTATAATATATATAGGACGCTAGGCACGAATGGCCACAGGTTTTTTTATGCTCATTACTCTTATCCTAAATCCTAAATTATATCTACTATTATCTTTTCTCATGCACATTTGGAGTAAGGATACCTGTAGAATATATGTGTGTGTGTGCGTGCGTGCGTGTGTGTGTGAATTTTTAAGTATCCTAGAGCATTATACATTACATATACATTTCTTGTAGGCTTTACACCGTTAATCAATTTATTAGCACGTTAGAGGAGGAGGACCTCTTCCAGTCAGCTGCTGTCCATACTAACCCTCCCATTGAATCAAATGAAATGACTGGTGAAGACAGTGGAGATGAAGATTCTGGGGGGACAGTTAATAAT
Source organism: Streblospio benedicti (assembly GCA_019095985.1). NCBI lineage: Eukaryota > Metazoa > Annelida > Polychaeta > Spionida > Spionidae > Streblospio > Streblospio benedicti. Next base: position 6,528 of record JAGTTF010000774.1, on the reverse strand, counting down.
TTGTTTGGGAATCAGTTACGAGCAGCAGCAGAGGCTATTTTAGTCACACAATCTGGATTGAAAGAAGTAATAGGGGGTGAAGGCACACATGCAGACGAAGAAACAATCCACCCCTATCAAAGAAAGGTAAGATTTTGATGACAAATTGAAAACTTAATGATTCTTTTTTATTCAATTCTAAATTAGACGTGATACTAGATAACTAAGTCGATGGATGCTGTCGGAAAATCTAATGCCAGACATTTGACTTTCAGATAGCAAAGGCTAAGAGACAAAGGCTCACTCTAAAACCCATGAATGAGCAGGTTGAAGATCTACGATCAGTTGTTTCAGAGCAGCATCAGGTTAGAATTTAACACGGTCAAATTGCAGTAGAGCAAAATGAGCCACCTGTAAAACGTATTAAAAACTGTTCAAACTGCGCCATCTGAAAGTCGCAATCGATCCAAGTGGGTGAAAGCAGACTTGAAACAAACTAATCTTAAACGATTCACATCAGAAAAATCTACATAAGGATGGCGATTGGGATCCAGTTAGTCTCTGAGCTGTTTTTTGATGATTCTTTCATTGGTGTTATAATCACACAGAGTAGAGTCTACGCTCAACAGAAGGGCATCCATTCATTCACAATGACATTGGAAGAATGTCGAGCATTTTTAGCCATTCTACTAACATCGGGCTATGTGCCCTTGCCACGGCGTATATGATGTATTGGGAAAATTCTGACGATGTATACAATACAGCAATCAGCAACTGCATGACAAGGAACCGCTTTGAAGAAATAATGATGTTCTTTCATGTTGCAGACAATGATAATCTTGTAGCTAATGATAGATATGCGAAAGTTAGACCCTAATAACAGCTCTGAATGAGAAGTTTTTACAAAACTTTCCTGTACAACAAAACCTCTCAATTGATGAATCAATGATCCCTTATTATGGCCGTCATGAAGCAAAGCAATTTATTCAAGGTAAGCCGGTCAGGTTTGGATACAAGGTCTGGTGCTTGGCAACACCACTAGGGTATCTGATTCAGTATGAGCCATACCAAAGTGCCGGCCAAGGTGGAAATACTACACCAGGATTAGGTCTTGGAGGGTCTGTTGTAGTTGATTTGTTGAATGTTTTGCCAAACTACAGATTCAAGATATACATAGACAAATTTTTTACCTCTGTCAAGCTAGTAGATTGTTTGACTGAAGAAAGAATAGGTGTTGTAGGCACAGTGAGATTGAACAGAATAGGAAATTGTCCATTAAAGGCAAATGATTTAAGGAACTGTGGCCTGTAAAAAAGTAACAACACTTGCTGATTATAACAGAAACATGGGTGGTGTTGATTGTCTTGATCAAAATGCTGTTGCTATAGGATTACTCATTAGCATTCGCCCCAAGAAATGGTGGTGGCCGATTTTTGCTTATTTGGTAGAAGTGTGTATGCAGAATGCGTGGCTCCTGACCTCCTGTACCGGGAAACAGACCAACATAAAGAATCACCTTTGGATTTGCTGCAATTTAGAAGAGAGGTTTGCCATGTCTACTTCATAAGACAGGCAGCAACCAGAATAGTAAAGTTAGCACCAGGGCGTCCAGCCGTCCACAGGTCATGGACAACCGTGTACCAGCAGAAGTTAGATTTGACCGCCTTGATCATTTGATCGCAGAAAATCCTCGTCAAATCAGATGTGCTTATGCTATGTGTACGGGCAAAGCAAAGTATCGGTGCATTAAATGCAAAGTAGGATTGCACCCTGGATGTTTTATTGCATTCCATCAGCAATAGTGATCTTGTTAGATTCTACTTTATATTAATTGTTATATAACATTTTGAAAATATTCAGTGCAACTAAAATCACAGTATTGAATTAATATTGTATAATATTAGTTTATTCATTTTTAATCCACTAGTTATTGCATGCAATAAAGGATAACAGGTACTTTCAAAATCAGCATGATTCGAAACTGATAGATGAATTAACATCATATTGTTTTTTGTATGTACATGTACTTATTTGACTATTCTAAAAATTTTGAAAAGTGCTCCGCTTAATGATTCTACATGTAAATGTGTTTATACTAGTCAATATGACCTGTTATTTATATTATCTTAAACAATATTCTTGTTGTTATTATAGTTTTGTTTGTATTTTCTGGATTTTCAATATTTTTGTTCTTGTTATATTAGAATATGAAAATAAAGATTTTATAAAGGATGTAGTGTTATCCATAATTTTAATACATTTACTACAATATTTTTATCAACCGGCCCCCACCTGGACCACTACTCCCTACTCACCACAGCCCCCACCTTAAGTAAAGCCTACTTTTTTCATAATTGGCATTATTATTGCTATTAATATTCCTACTGAAAACCATTCATATGCAAAATATGCAAGAATAAAACTGATAATGGTATGCATCAAGGATACTAATCACAGAAACACCGTATATAAAAACCTGTACCCATTCGTGCCTAGCAGGACGGATGAAAAATCACATTTTATTTACGGGTAAGAAAAATTATTTCAAAATAATTCAACTACTACTCTGTGCAAATGTTCAATAACAGTTAAATTATTTTGTTAAAAAATAATGAAAGTAAGCAATTCAAAGCTGCCCACCCTAGGAACTGATATACCTCGAAGAGCCTGGTATTGTGTTTATGGCATTTGCCATTGCACGAGAATTAATCTTGTGGGTAAGGAGGTGCATGATTATTTAAGATTTTATGGAATATATTTAACTTAATCTGATTAACTCTCATAACAACTGGGAGCCAACCCTCCCCTCTGAATTCAGGAAAAGCAATGTGGGCTCTATTGTCTAAATTTTAAATGAACCTTACAATTTTGGTTAAAACAATTTGAAGGTGTTTGTTGTTGTTGTTGAATTGATGAAGTAGTGCCAAGTTGAACATGCATAGTCAAAGTGGCATTGCATGAGGGCAGAGGGCAGGCGTTGTATGTATATTGAGAGAGATATTTGTTCACTCTATATAAAAACTGTAATCTGCTATTTCTTTTTGTATAACATTATTTCCCATTACCTCCCCTGACAAAATATTATCTATTTCAGACCCCAAATAGTTTGGGAAGTTCCGAGAGGTAACATCATAACCATTACATGCTATTTTTAAACTATTATAACTGTGTAATCTCTATTTAGAGTCTAACAACAATATAGATTCTGTTTTACCAAAATGCACTGAAAACTTGTTATCAATTAATCATTCTATCATTCCGTTCAAAAAATCACTGCCAATAACCCACGCTGATTGGTCAATCAGCATGCTAAATTATGCGATGGAATGAAAACTTGTTACTAATTACGGCGCTAGTCTAAACTCGTCACATTATCAATACAGCTGCTGACGTCGCAGTTCTGTGTAGTGGAGAGCAACAGTTTAGACTATCAATCTTTGACTTTTATGATTTATTTTAAAATAAAATGGATTTTAAAATAGAATTTTTCGTTTTCACTCAAAATCAGACGTCAGCATGCTCAATTTTTGTGATTGACACTCCAATCTCGTAATTCCTAAATTACTTAAGAATTCCAGTTCAGTACTCATGCTCAATCTTTCCTGAATAGCGTCAATATTTTTAATCACCACAAGAAGCATAGAATCGTCACCATGTAACAATAATTTACTTCCAATGACTACTTGCTGTCATTAATATAGACCACGAATAACAGTGGTCCTAAAATAGACCGTGTATAGAGCCTAATTAGGTAGATGGTGAATATCATATTTTGCTTAAATACATATTTATGACAATTGCAACATGGCCAAAACATGCTATACCACTCAAACTTTGATTTTGCAAATTCAAACATTCAAAACTTATAGGTTTACAAAATGCGCAACAAGTTCTGCATCATGTCTTATGTTTTAACGCCCTTAAATCACACTTTTGTCGAGTTTAATGCTTCAAAGTTAATATCAATGCTAGTTTAGTATGTAAACTTTAAATAACAGCAGAAGAAAATGAAACAAAATTAATTCTGTTCGAACGGCTGCAGCTCTTGCAGAGAATATATTGTTTCCATGTACGTCAACCCAAATCTGTACTTTCTAGGCCACGAGGAACAGTGGTTTATGCATTGTTTGTTAAAATTGTTCACTCTATGCCTTTACAGTCCCAAACTGTGAAAAAATGCAAAATTTTCGAAGGATATGTTAAACATTGACTTACCTAGAAGCCTACAAAGATACCACAAGAGGCATTTTCGCACTAGGGTCCGAAATTATAAAAATGCCATTTTACCTGTATTATAGCTTTACTTTTGATTGACCTACAAAGTGTTTTTTTCTGAATTGTGTATTGTGACTGATACTGTCAACAGATAAAACCACTAAAAATGAACCCATCTGCTATTATATTGCTACAGGAGGGGCATAAACATGGTGGCTTTGAAGCAAAAATTAGCTAAATTTGGATAAAAGTAAAACTTTGATTTTCAAGGGAAAAGATGTATTTTTCAAGGAAAATGGCACACATTTTGGTTTAGAATCACTTAATATGACAAAATAACCAATTTACTGGGCATCTAATATCAGTAGTCTAGAGCTATAATTAAGGGCTCGGACTACTAAATGGATACTCAATTATAAGATCTATAAACAACGTAATAACAAGGCCCCCTCTGCTTTGTTTAGCTTTGAGTGTTGGCAAAAAATCGTATTTTTCTTCAGTAGAGTAATCAATTTCCTGTTGCTGAGGATAAAAATTATATGGGAATATCCATCTTCCCAGAGCTCTGGCAGCCATTGAAGATACATACCCCCTGAAATCCTCTCTAGCCTAGCCCGATTCTACATTTATACATGACTGACAACAACTGACCATTCACACTAAATTATTCAAATAATTTTAAGTAAAATGACTGGTTTGGCACCTATGTAGTCTTAGCTTAATTTTTTACCATATCTATAACCAGTAAATAATCGGAACCACGCCTACTTTTCATTTAATATGACATTTCCAGGTGTACCCGAATGTTCGGACCGAATTTTTGGTGATTTTGCATTAATTTGGTGGTCAGAGTCCTTATCATGTTATGAATGATCGTGCCAGCCGATGCATGGATGACAAATGCAAAGTTCCATTATGTTCATTTTTATTGATTTAAAGGGTCATGCACAGCAAATGCCTCCTTAGATCCATTGAAATAATAATAATTTTCTTTTTGATACATATGACACGTTGCCCCTAATAAATTATGATTTTAGTATCTGTTTTGATAAAATATTGATGCGCATAAAAAAGTGGATTGACACATTGAGTGTCACTTTCATATATCACCTGGAACAAAAAAAAAAACGCTGCATGAAATTGCAGCCTCTATCACCGGTGGGCTCAAGGCAAAATTAGCTGCTCAGAAATATTTGAAGTCAATGTATACAAACATGATTTAAATTTTGGGTACATTTCATGAAACCTGTAAGGAGAAACGATTCATTATGAAGAAATGGAACACTGCACATAGATAAAAATGTATATATTCAAATGGCTCAGCGGGTACTATTTATGTGACATAAAATGTAGATTTGACATGAAATGCACCTCTCCACGTCTCTTTAAACCAATTATTAGACGATTTGTTCATTGTTGAAACCTTTAACACGTTTCTGTAGAAAAAGCTAGGCCAAACCCCAGATTGAAGTTTATAAAATAGCTTATTTTGTTTCATGTGATTTTCAATTTGATTATAGATATCTTTTATCAAAACTTTTGATATAATACTAATAATAGAAACAGTAGTATAACTTCCAGTGTCTGTTTTATCTTTCTTTTATAGAAAGGAACCTTTTTAGCACACTTCAAATCATTAGGTACGTGATTGTTAACAATGATAAACTAGATCAAAAGGTGTTCAAAGAACACTGCGTCGTTAGACGACGTTGACTTATGGGCAATTAAGATATACTGAAATAATGTATACTTTACAATCAAGAAATTTATGAATTTGAGGAGAAAACATCAGAACGAATCAGAATCAATATATTCAGCAAAAGATATTTGTCTCAAATGCACAAAAACTTGGCAATTTAAAACCCCAAATTCCAAAATTTTCCCAATAAAAAAAAAAAACTTCGGAAAGTTTTTTTAAAAATGGAACAAAAGAACCCCGTCAGCTTTTGCCCCCGTGGGTTGATGGGTGCCCCAAAAAGGCCCCCGCCCTGGCCCCGGCCCCCCCCGGTATTTTGGAGGGAAGTTTGGGCTTGCTTCAACAAACAAACCTTTTTAGACAGGGCTTTTTAAGAGGCAATTTTTCTGGTGGCAAAAATACTTGGGTGGGGAAATTTTTGGGGGACCCAAAAAACCCACCACTCCCCCGGGAAATGGGGGGAAAAATCCTTACCTGAAATCTGGGGCGGGCTGGGTTGTTAAAGTTTTGGTTTAACAATCAAATTGAAAAAAGGACAAAACAAATTTTCCGGGTTAAGGTCCGGTGGGGGGGGTCCACCCCCTCACCCCATTGTGGATTGTTTGGGAAAATTTTTATTCTTATTGTTTTAATATTTT
>JAGTTF010000773.1:0-20053 GCA_019095985.1 Streblospio benedicti | reverse complement strand
ATGACTATGGCAGGAAAACTTTTACACCAAGGTCCATGTCTGTTAAATCCGGAAAACTGTCTAGTAGCCATTCTGCGACATACTGTAACACAGGCAGACGCAGTGGCGCCTGGCAGCGAGACCAATGTTTAGATATGCAAATTAAGAGTGGTGTGTCTGCAGCAGCTAAAGTTCATGCACTGTGCAAGACAAGAAGACCCAATTATCACACAAATCTCTAGCCCAGTCACAATGCTGAATATAGCATACGATAACACTGACAATGACACTTCTGTTTTCAAACTAAAGGGTTCAAATAATGTGTATTAAATGTGCATGTATATACAATAGAAATATGACATATGAGATCATTTAATACATAATACGTCTAATCATTAATACATAATATATTTGACCAACTCGAGTTCATTGGATTTTAAATGTAGTAACTACTAAGAGACGGAAGACTTGGCAGACTGCCCACCCGGAAGGCTGCATTCCTAGGACATTGGAGCCTGCTGCTGCAATCACGACGGCCTTGACAATGAACCTTGGTGGTGCAGACAAAACATAGCCACGTGGTTGTGTCATGACACGTGAGCGACCTGGTACTGCCATAGTCAACGTAGTGCAAGTTGAATACATATTGCACAAGGAGTTTGCTGATTCTAATGGCGACAACCCAAACACAATCACTCAATTTAATTACTTCTATTAAAATACTATCGAGTTGCCATTGCAATCAATGATTAAGTTGTCTCACATTTAAGTAAAATATTCAGATACATGCACACACGCCTTGATAGAATAGACCCAATATGATATAGAACATGTAGGATAGTGTGCACGAGCTGAGTTGCCTTTTGTATGGTTCAAGGTTCAGTTACATCGGGCTATGGTCAATCTTGTGTATATGATATCAGGCTCCTATTCTCTCTAAGTATTTTCCCCACAGAGGTTTCTGCGTTTACAGGTCACTGCTTATGGAGTTGCTCACTATATACAACCCGCGAAGAACTTGTCATTTTGAAGACTGGGAAAAACAACGCCACTGGTAGCAGTGAAACCACACTGTAATTGATACTTGACACGTGCCTTGATACGAAGTGACTAGTTTGTCTTGGAAGAGGATTTACAGGTTTAATTGATAAATTTTGTGACGTGGAACTCGAGCACATACGCAGGTTTTTTTGCATGGTCGACTATACTTGATACAAGGCTACATTTCCAAAGCGGATGTGACAGCCCTTACGTATGGTTCTTTCCATACTGTCTGTCTATCCATGACTAATGGGTGCTTGTTTGATAAACATTGGAACGTGCCAGCTCTGCACTCCTCTCCAGGACATAACGCAATCATGAGGCACCACTTATCAACACAAGCTGTACCCTAGGAGATCATCTATGAACTATGCCCACATAGTTTTACAAAAGAAAAGGTGTTGAAATTACTTATTATAATTTACAGTAATACAAGAGTATCAGCAGGTGTCACACATACAAATAAAAGATAAGGTTCGGGTGCATAAAATTATTCAGCTCACGTGTGTTATACCACTGAATCAAATTATATATACATACTTGATTTCATCAATTTGCAACACAGCCAGGAATCACACCTCTGACAGATTGCACATTTTTACGGTATTAACCTCACAGATACTATTTATAGGTTCAATTTGCAATACATGGGACATTCTTACGTGCACATAGGTTGGTTAAACTGGTATTATGTGATGATGTATTTTATTGTTTAATGGACTCATCAAACTCCACTGTGCTCATTGTGGCTTGAGGTCTGACGTCCTGCTCCTTGTTGTCTTATCACTCATATACTTGTTTTCATTTTATTACTTCTCTTCATTTCACTGCTTCTCGAATAGAAGGTTGTTGCATAACACTCAAAAGAAACACCTTCCCACGTCACAATGTAAACTTGAGGCGATCCGCATGTGACTTCTCTGCACAAGTCAAACTGGGGAGCCCATTATGGATGACAGTACATGCAATACATTAGTGAACAGTGAGATGTAACGCCCACTCGTGTGCCTGTATGGCATACCTTGAACACCTGTGTAAGTGTATTCCTGCACCATTGCGTATGCAGTAGTAATAAAAATTCAGAAATATAATAAGAAAATTTCATGTGCTATACAAACTTAGTTTGAAAAACGCCAATGCTCGTTTCCCAAATTGAATACAAACATGGCCGCGTGTCTGTCCCTCAAGCTATGAGGTGCGTCCATCGCCACCAAAGAATGAAAATTTAATCATTTTATGTACATACATTATGTGAGCTACGAGCGTTGGGACAGTATGGATTATAATGTAACTGTGAGCATGGATTGTAATGATTTAGATTATAAGGGAACAAACTGCTTATGGCGTGTTTAGTAGTCTCCATAGCCTTTAGAGACAGGGCAAATAAAATATTTGCATGAGTGCGCATGTGAGGAGTTCTCCAAATGGGTTTTCGGCTTGGCTGGGAACAAAATTAGAAGGTTAACCCTAACATGTGAATGAAAAGCATGACCCGGGTAGGATGTATAACTAACACATAACGAACGCTTCAGTGTAACCTTATACTTACGTAGGTTGCATTGTGGGTCACCACTATTGTATATATGTACAGGAGATAGGAGGGTGAGTCAATTGTGTTGATGCATGGATGTCTCACATGTGCATGATACTATGACATAGTTATACCCCGCCTACCTGCAGGGGCTAAGGGTGTAATGATGTAAATAACATAAGCATGATCATAGGTTGTAGTATTAAATTATAACCCAGAAAACGTGGAACGCAAAGGCTGGACACTGGGTCCCACACAAATAAGAAATGGAATTAATGGGTTTATATAATCACATACATACATGCGATGCACAAATACAATAATATAATACCCAAGCCCCGATTGGGTTGGTTAAGACTAGACACACGAGGTCTGTAGGCTATGAACTCAACTCAGAATTCAGCCAGAAATTCAGCAAAAAATTCATCAAAACGCACCGGATGACCCCGTGGTTTTGAACGAATTTGAACGTGTTGTTTCATCCCCCAACAAGAGTGATGTACTGCAAGCACAGCCGTGGATTGGGCCATAAAAGGTGGTCGAGACGAGCAACGACAGCATAGTCAAGTTTCAGATGCACTCAGACGACCCGTGTAAGGCGGGCGTGGCCAACATCCAATCAAGCAGAAATGGGTTAACACGAGAAATGTCAAACCTTTTGTGAAAACAGAGTCGTGAGCATTAGTACTTATGTCGTGCCAACATGCTTCATATTCGAGAAGGTTGCTAGTGCGAACTGGCAACGCTTCTTTGAGTATTGAGAGTCAACTACTAGACAGATCACAAATGTAGCGTTCTGTTGTATGGATGCGACCCTGCAGCTTGGTGAATTGTGAAGTATCAATGAAATACGACCAAACCACCCAAGGGGTCCCATGCGGTGGCGGTTGTGGTTGAAACTTGGGGAAGAGGGAGCAGGTGTCGTGAGGGATGGGCTACCTGACTGCGAGGGGATCTCGTGAGTTGGAAGGAAAGGAATTGTCGAAAGCGGCTAACTCGGCAACTATGGCTGTGGCTAGTCAGCAGAAAATTTGAAAGGCTGTGGAATTGTAGAATCAAGTCGCAAGGTCCGGGAGGTCGCAAGTATGATCACCGCAAATGTCAGCGGTAGGTGGACATTGTGGGAGAGTTTTTGTTTTGTATTTTTTTCAGGTGCTCGGGCACGAAAAGTGTGAAAGATGGCCTCTTGGTCGCGGGCGTCGGGTCTCGAAGTGTATCCTCAGCTCGTGGACATGCCCGCTAAGCGGTCGGGACGTTTCACGAACAATGGAGTGGGAGTGGAGAGAGAATGTGGCCGCGTCCGAATGCCGCCCCTGCACTGTGTACTCTTTGGATTACTGTTTTAATTTGTAGCTCCCATGCAAGTAGGCTATACTCTTAAAAGCAGTGTAGTCTCATTTCCATGGGATCTGGGGGAGTGTGTAACAAAACCAATTTACCAGTTATTCTCCAGTGAGAAAGTATTGCAGCAATCTCGCGGAGTATAAGTCTTACTATAAGGTTTCACTGGACTAGGGTTATTATTGTCCCCTTTGTTACACACACCTTGTTGTTCCTTCTCTTAAGCCCACTGTAGGATTAGGGACTCAGTACACTACAGTACTGAGATTGGCCATTAGGGCTCAGTTTCCTTGTAGACGCTAGTCGGATAGCACGTAGGGCTGGTAACCTATTCTCGATGAGAATAGGCCCTCTTTACTTGTTCTGACGAGGATAGCCGGTGGCTACCTCCCTCACTGCACCTGTGTCCGTGTGGCTTCGTGAAGAGTACATCCTGAATGTTGCATGTCAGCGACCTTAGGAAATCCCCTTCGATAAGGGGCCCATCGTGAAACCCCGGTAGTTAGACAGCAGGTCACCGCCCAGTTTGCTGGATGGCCGTCTGTACGAGGAGTACCAGTTAACACAACAAGGATTGCATAAGGAACATCGTCATAGGAGTCAGCTGCCAGTCGTGGCGTCTCGGGGCGTCGCCCGTGGCATTGCGACTCTTAGTCGCTTTTGTTCGACCATTGCGTCCTGTAATGCGCGACCGACTCTTCTTTGTTTACAGTCACAGCATTAAGAGAAAAAGAATTCTAATATAGACGACAATAACCAAACCAGGAAAAATCATCTCCTCATGCATTATAGAGAAAAATGCTCTGAGGAATATGCTAATGCCCTGCATCGTACCACTGCGCCTTGTACCATAATAGTGACTCTCAGGAAATCAAAACGACCATGCCATCCCTCAAATCACCAGTAGAGAAAATGATGAGAAGCAGATATGTACCGTATTTAAAATAACATGTCCTTGCTGTCAAGCAAGCTATGTCTGACATCTCCACACACCCGCACTGGAGAACATTCAGGTATGACGAGCCATTTGATGTAGTGTAACACCACAGTCACAGAAGAACACATGGAGATCGTGAAAAGCACCTCTAGAGGAAGGCGCATCTGCTGACTCTGGTGGCCCTGTACATTGAGAAAATAAATCCCATCATCAACACGAAAGAGAATATAAGAGCAGAGCCCCGACCATTAAGATTTATATGTTGTCAATACCTGCTGATCTCTTTAATTCCGTCATAAAATTTGGCATTGGCCTGTTGGCCCAGGGCTAGTGCAACCTTACTAGGGCGAGTACTGTTTTCCAAATGATGGCCCGGATGGCGAACATGAAATCTGGCAGAATTTTTTGCATTGATTTTTGTACACAATTTGCGGTTTGGCAAGCTTCTTCAAACATTGCCACACAAGTTTACATGTAAAGACAACGACAGTTCTTGATACCTGCTTTAATGTCCAAATTGTTTGTTTTCCAAATTACAAAAGGTTTAACGTTTCAACATGAAGATGTCCTCCTCAGAAACCATTGTATTGTCGACACTTTGAACTTTATGAAATTTGGAAAAACATTTTGGACAGTTTGGACATTAAAGCAGGTATAAAGAACTATCAATTTTACTTCTATTGAATAAATATCAGAGGAACTGCTCAGCTGAATCTAGGAAAGAAATGAATAGCATTCTTTGTTTTATGCGACAAATGCATAAATTAATAACAGTATACAGTGAACATTTATGCATTAAATACGGCTCTATAAGTTATATCGACTATATATGGACTAGATTTAGTTTACCCTGTTACACACACCTTGGTAAGCTTGGTGTTGTTCTGGCTGCAATAGGATTAGGGAGCCTCTTGTACTGTTTTTGAGCCGAATAGCGTCAGTTCTCCTTTAGCGTTTGTTGAAAGCAGTAGGGCTGGCAACCTTTTCCCTCGGGAATAGGCCTTTCTTCACTGTTACATTCAGAGGCTAACTGGTGGTTACCGCTCTCAACATGAACCTGGTCCCGTGTTGCAGTGCATAGGGGACACCTGAAACAGTGTGTGTCAGCACCGGTGCAAAGTCGGTGTGTCACCAGTCACACTACGACCTCCAGTCGGCGGGCGGCTGTTCACGGTAAACATAATACACAACAGGAAGCGTACAAGGGGTTCTGATCACGTACGGTGTGTACACAGCTACGGGATACGGGGTAGATCTTCGAAGGGGCCCTATGCCGGGAGATACCCGTGTATCTGTCCCACAGATCATCATCAGAGCTTCCTGCCCATTTTCCATCCACACACGTATTTTCACTGTGCAGGGGTTGGTGCTGTGGTTGTTGGGCAAGCTCTGCTTGGAGAGCATTAATAGTCTTTGACGCTGTTAATTCTGCATTTAGAGCTTGGTATTGATTGTTGAAGATTTGGATGGATACGTTAGCATCTGCATTTTATTTGTATTAATGTTTGAACAGTTTGCATCATTTGAGCCATACTTTTAGTTAATGCACTCACCTCGTTTTTGAGTGTTTCATTGGCTTCTTTAATATCCTGAAGTTCTACCATGGCTGCCATGTGTTTGTGGTGAATGGAAACTATTGTATCCAACTACGAAGTTTCTGAGATGTAAGAGGGTGTAGAACGGGCAAATGGCGCTGAAAAGCAACTGGCGTAGCCGCTTTGAAAAAGAAATGGGGAAGCAAGAAGCATGTCTTCTTCGTTGTTGCTGTCGGTCGGGGAAGCGTTGGGTGTAGAGCTATCAGGGGCTGAGCTCAAAAACTGAGTGGACTAGACTCCTGCAAAGTAGCGTGTTGGTAGCAGTCTACATAATAGTTGGATCTCTACGTGTCAGCTTCAGTGTCCAATCTCTTTGATTCGGCTTTTAATTTCAATTTCTTTCTTCTGCTTCAGCTTCTAATTTCAATTTATCTAACTCATACTGTCTGTTTTTTGTTTTTCTTCAAACTCCATTATTTTGAGTCTAGTCTCTAACTCAGCCTGAGCTGAAGGTTTAATTTCAAACCAGCTAAACTGTGCGATTCGGTTCAGTAATAACAGATTTGGGAGAACCTCTTTTTTACCAGGAATCTTGAGATAAGTTGATAGCTTGATTGTTCAAGACTTGGATGGATACGTTAGCATCTGCATTTCATTTGTGTTAATGTTTGAACAGTTTGCATCATTTGAGCCATACTTTTAGGTAATGCACTCACCTCGTTTTTGAGTGTTTCATTGGCTTCTTTAATATCCTGAAGTTCTGCCATGGCTGCCGTGTGTTTGTGGTGAATGGAAACTGTTGTATCCAACTACGAAGTTTCTGAGATGCAAGAGGGTGTAGAAGGGGCAAATGGTGCTGAAAGGCAACTGGCGTAGCCCCTTTCTTGAAAAGAAATGGCGGAAGCAAGAAGCTTGTTCTTCGTTGTTGCTGTTGGTCAGGGAAGTGTTGGGTGTAGAGCTATCAGGGGGTTGAGCTCAGAAACTGAGTGGACTAGACTGCTGCCAAGTAGCATGTTGGTAGCAGTCTACATAATATTTGGATCTCTATGTGTCAGCTTCTTTGTCCAATCTCTTTGTTTCGGCTTTTAATTTCAATTTCCTTTCTTCTGCTTCAGCTTCTAATTTCAATTTATCTAACTCATACTGTCTGTTTTTGTTTTTTTCTTCAAACTCCATTATGTTGAGTCTAGTCTCTAACTCAGCCTGAACTGAAGGTCAGTAATAACAGATGTGGGGAGAACCTCTTTTTTTACACCAGGAATCTTAAGATGAGTTGATAGCTCTAATAATTCAGATTTCTTCAAACTCAGTATCAATTGCGAGTTGGTGCCGCCATGAATCCTTTCACTGCTGCTGACTATGCCATCATGAAATATGTCCAACAGGATTCCCAAAGAGAAACTTAAAGTCTTAATAAATGTGTATTGTAGACTAACTGAAAATGATCATATCCTGGACGTGCCCCCAATTTTGTTATGAAATGGCTAGTCAGCACAATGAGGACAAACACAAATACATATATATTTTAGACATCTTAATAAAATCACAACAATCAATAGCATATTGATCAGATACAATACAATATACATTTGATATAGCGCCAAGCAGAATGAACAAATATTATCGCAGGCGCTTTGCAACATACAAACTAAAATTGAATAAATAAATGTGTTTTAAGGTTTCTTCTAAATACATCTAATGAACTGATAGATCTAAGTTTAAGTGGTAGTTGGTTCCATTCCTTAGGGGCTTGTACAGAGAACGATCTTTCGGCTAGTGTTAATTTCTTAATAAATGGTACCTGTAACTTAAGTTCACAATCAATGTTGGACCTGAGTGATCTTACTGACATAGACCTGAATAGTAATAGTTCCTTTAAATAACCTGGAGCCTCACCATGTAGACATTTATGTGTCAAAACAAGAATCTTGTATTTTATCCTTAATCTGATAGGTAACCAATGTAACTGCTTTAAGCAGGCAGTCGCACTATCCATTTTACTCTTATTTAACACAGTCTTTGCCGCGAAATTTTGTACACGCTGCAGTTTCATAATCTCTTGTTTTGGCAAGCCAATGAAAAGTGCATTACAATAATCTAAGTGTGAAATGACTAATCCAAGAATTACTTGAACACAAGCACCTTGTGATAGATATTGCCTAATGTTTCTAATTTTCATTAAATTAGCCATTGCTAATCTGCATTTCCTCTTAATATGTCCTTTGAATGATAAATTTTCATCTAGGTCTACGCCTAAATACTTAATACTGCCTGAACGCGAGACTTCACACTCATTAATCCTTAGTTTAGTTGTAATACATTTTTTTTAAGTTGTTGTTGTGTACCAAACATTATAAATTCAGTCTTTGAGTCATTCATTTTAAGACGATTGATTTCCATCCAATCTCTTGTAGTTATCAAATTTTGCTGTAGTAAATTTATTGCAGTGATTTCCGACTCATCATTAGAGGAACCTGACTTGAAATTTAGTTTTAAAGCATGATCATCAGCATAACCGTGTAGTTGGAGCCCATTCGCAATACATTCTTTCAAGGTGGAAGCATACACTGAGTAGAGAGTTGGACCTGCACAACTACCCTGTGGCACAGAGAATTCAAGATCTCTTGGTGTTGACGTAGCATTATTCACACATACTTTCATATTCCTTGGTCTTAAATAACTGTCAAACCAGTCCAGGCACTTGCCCCGAATTCCGAATTTTGTATCAATCACATCTAGCAAAACACCATGATCGACCGTGTCAAATGCGGCACTCAAGTCAATTACACTCATTGCAGTCACAGATTCCTTTTCCATGTTCCACAGAATATCATTACTCATTTTTACAAGAGCTGTCTCACAGCTGTACGACGATCTATAAGCACTTTGATAATCTGGGAAGTATCCATGTACTTCACAATGATTATTGAATTGTAGTAGCGCTGATTTTTCCAGAACTTTAGACAAGAAGGACAAATTGCTTACAGGTCTGTAGTTTGACTTTATAAGGTCAAGTCCAAGTTTTTTCAGTAAAGGTCTTACTATTGCTGTTTTCCACGAATTAACAAATACACCCTTTTCTAAAGATACATTTATAATTTTGGTTATTATTCCAATACATTTATCTAGACAATGTTTTAATATTGCTGTTGGTACTGGGTCTAACTCACACGACTTTGATTGCATATTATCAATTATTTTCTTGACATCAGCCTCCGTCAAAGGTTTAAAGTGGATCAATTCACCATCTACCCTTCCATCTGGTTTATAAAGTAATTTGTCCCCAAGAGCATGCCTTATATTTGTTATTTTTTCTATAAAGTAATCTGCAAACTCTTCTGCTAGGTCTTCATCGCTTTTGTTTTCTGGCATGGGATTTATTTTATTAACACCAGTTAATTTGTTAATAAGTGCAAATAACTTCTTTGGATCTTTTTCACACTTAATCACTTTATCAGAAATCTCTTGTTTTTTTGCTGCAAATAGCATTCTGTTTAATTTATTCCTTTCAATCTTATATGTATTCCATGTATCAGGGGTCAGGAGTCTCTTCCAAATTCGTTCATATTTTCTAGTTATCTGTCTTTGTTTTTTAATGTTATCATTAAACCAGAGTTGAGGCTTATTAATAGTTACTGTTTTTGTTTTTTCTGGAGCCACTTTGTCAAGTACTCTACGCATTGTTGTTTCATACATATCAACTAATTCTTGTGGGTTATCAATTGACTCAAAATCACCAAAGCTAATTTCATTTCTAAACTGTTGAATGTCAATAGACTTGATATTTCTATAAGTGATTGATTTTCTTTGAATTTCATTCTTCATTTTTGCCAATTTTCCAACAATTAATCGATGATCAGAGATAAAATCCAGTACCACAACATCTGTACAACTTAATTTAGATTCCTGAAACGCATAGATATGATCTAAGATATGGCGGCTTCTGTGTGTACTCTGTTACCTTTTGATTAAAACCCATGACCTCCATTGTTTCCAGAAACTGCTGAGCATCCACATCTTCACAATCATCTATATGAATATTAAAGTCTCCACACACAATCAAGTTTTTGCAATCTGTTACTACATTTTCTAAGAGGGTCAGAAATTCTGTTGTAAACTGATTCACCGTTAAGCGGTTTTTAACAGAATATGGTGCTTTGTAGATTGCTAAAATGTCTAAAACTACACCTCCTTTAGATAGTCTCCATACACTGTATTCATAATGCATTGTCTGCAGTTCGTATATTAATTCTTTGCAAGCCCAAGAACGATCTACTACCATTCCAATTCCTCCTCCTCGACGGTTATCTCGGTCTTTGCCGTAGAATGCAAATCCATCAGAGTTGTATTCACTTCCTTCTAACCATACTTTATACTTTTCACATAACCACGTCTCTGTGACAACTAAGAAAGTAAGGTCTAATTCACGAACTATATTCATCAACATAATTTCTCTACATTTTAAAGACTGTACATTGACTACTCCAAAGTTTATTGAGTGTGTTACACGGCGAGTCTGACGAGTATTCTGAACAGGTTGAATTTCAGGTAAATTTACGCATTTCACCATTAAGTTGTTAGATCTATCCATATTCACTGACCGGCTAAGTTCTTTTCCACCTCTGCTACCCCTCTTTCTTTTCCGTTTTTTCTTGTGCAGACCTAGTAACCTGATCGTCAGGACTGTGTTTACATTTAATGCAAATCCTTTGCGTCTTAACAACAGCAGCTCGTCTGCAGTATAGCATCGTGTACTAGTACTGGATTCTGCCCTAGATCTAGAGAGCAAACGGTGAAATAATTAGGCAAGTCGTGTTAAAAGCGTGAAATTTGGCACAGATGTGGAGAAACATATATCTTTAAGATTTGGATGTGGAGGCATCGCAGCTTTTGCCTCGTTTAGGTTTGGCGGCCATTTTGTTTCCGCCATTACGATTGAACACATTTCTGCTAATATCTTTGTATCTAAAAGAGATATCAATGTCAATGTAGTATATTTTCCTATGTTTTTAAGGTCAATTATTAGCATAAACCGTACAAAAGATTATTTGAATGGTGTTTTTTTGCTGGAAATCATATATCATGGTACCCATAACCATAAATGGTACCCGTAATTGGTAACAAAAGCTGCATATTCAGTCAGTTAGTAGAGATGCACTCCCCATCAGGAAAGCACACAGCAGTGCATTTTAAGTTAGCTTTTTTACACTTGTATCTTACATTGCACCCCTTTTGCATCCACAACACACATAATAACTCTTGTGCTGACATTCTGGACGGTGATAAAGTTGACTCCTAATGGACTCCAGCCAGTACAGTGTTTCCAGCCCCATTGCGTAGGAGATGGCAGACTTTGTATTCTATTCTGAACAAATGCACCTTGAAATGATTCTCTTGCAATATGTTGTTTCAATACATCTAGAGTTGGTGGAATATGTTTCGTGTGACATGTATTTGTCACTTTTTTACAAACGATTCAATACTGGTAGAGTTGATATCTTTAGCTACTGCAAATACTGCAAATAGGGGTTGGTCATGATAGGTATTTGGCCTAAATTTATTTTTTTCAACAGCTAGTTTGATTTCATCCAATGAGTCACTGATTATTGCAACTGAATGTGATTTTGACTTTGCAGAGAAAAGTGGAAGCTTTGCTGATATAGCAGGGTACAAATAAATGACCTCTGCACCTTGTGACTGAAACTGTTCAGTGTGATAAGCAGACCAGGATGAAAAGCCAAGGGTGCCCACCTGGCTTTCGTTGACATGTGGGATCTATATGTAATTGTATAAACAAAACGCTCTGGCTGTCTCTGGGTCACACCTAGATAAATTTCTCAAAGGTGGAGAATACTCATGTGCTGTAATACTGTATGCCTGCAAAGGGTAGCGTAGCCTATCACAAGACCTTTAAATGATCGGACATGAATCTATTCGAGCTAGAGGCTGCCAAAAATCTTCTCATAATCTTTGAACTTATTATGTATGGTTGACATGGGTGGTTTATGCAATAATAGAAATAAACACTTAGATATAAGGTCTTTTGAAAGTATAGGGGTAGCGAGACACTCCATTTACCGTGACAGTTGTGTATGCTGGGTACACAAAAGGTGCAGCGGAATTGAGGGTATTCTCAAACCTGATCCTGACTACATATCCAAGGTGTAAGGCTAATCAAGGAGGTCAACAGTAGGTGAACACAAGTTAGAGGTTGTGAGAGTTTTGTTACTTAGGTGATATGTTGTCCAGTGATGGAGACTGTGAGTTAGCTCCAACAGTGAAGAAATTGACAGTATAAGCCACTGCCCGGCCTTGTGCAATCACCACCTTCCACTTGACAGCTTCGTCCCTGGGGTGACTCGGCAAGCAGTAGCCCACCTACGACCCCGGGGTGGTCTTGCGCTTCTCTATGACAGCTCCTCGTTTTATTCAGTAGCTCTCCACATATGTCAAGGCCTGGCTTTCGGTCACCTACTGCTGAGATGGTGTTCACCCCCTGGGCTTCAAGAGAGACCTCTTTACGAGGACTTCACACCAGGCAGTGCTGACAGCCTGACATGCAGTGCTTCAGGCGTACCCCACACACAGCCACGTGGGACTATGTCAACGAGAGAGAGGAAAGCCACAGGCAAGCCTCAGTGGTACAAGTGAATGAGGTCTACTCTGAAGAATAGGTCAACAACCCTACTTGCCCATCCAGAATATAAGAGAGAACTGCCGCTATTTGGCTCTGCACCAGTGCAGCAGAGTGATAGTTCTCTAATCCTACAGTGGCCATAGAACAACAACTAAGCCTATCAAGGTGTGTGCAGCCAAAGGAAACTTAAACTACTCCAGTCCAACTTATAGTAGGGGACAATTTATACTCTGTGACCATGCTACAATGAGTCGGGGCGTACTGGAGGCCTAACTTAATTAACCAGTTTTGCTACAGTTTTGTCCGTCTGACTTATATGTGTAGTGTGAGATTCTGAGGATAGACACAGTCGATGGTCCGAAACTGTAAATGATAAGGTAAATTTAGTGTTGCGATTGAAGAAATATGTTGATTTATTCATATAACCAAACGATGAACTCATTCAAGGATATATGCATCGGGCAAATTTTGTGAGCTCTTGCCAAACTGCCAAACCACCATGGCACATTCCTTTTTCTTCAAGAGGTAGAGAGTATTGAATCTGTCTACGCAGTGCTATGATTCATGGGTCTGAGACGTGGGTAGCATCTTCCAGTACTGTAAATCATGTGAGAAAAATTGACAGAGCTATGATCTGCTGGATGTGCAGTGTGACCGTACACTGACCATACGACACCAAACGGAATAGTCTAAGAGTATTTAGGGATGATCCAGGCGTGATTGAGAGAGTTCTGTAATCATCAAGTGACCAATAAAAAAACTGGAGAAATATGCGTTATCCTTCAAGTCTAACAATGATACAAGTACAGAGAGCCTTTTGGAGAAATTGTGTATCACAGATATTGATAGTGTGCTTCGTAAAGGGAGACTGAGATGGCAAGATTAGGTTGAGTGCAGCTCTGGCTGGATTAGCAAAGTAAGAAAACTTGAAATAGAAGGAAGGATAGGAAAGGGAAGACCAAAACAGACTGGAGATGCGGTCATGTAGAAAGATCGAGCACGGGTCTGATAGATCCTGGTGACCAAAAGGCTTGGAGGACGATTGAGATGTAGACTGGGCAGCCAGGCAACATCCTCTGAATGAGGAATAATTAGGGCCCGCTCAAATAAACTTAGGATCTGATTGAGTGATTGATCGAATATCTATTTTCATAATTTAATTTGTAATTACCTGTTACCTGATCTCCGCTGCAATAACATCGTTTATTTCAAGGTCTGGAAAGTATGAGTTTGAGTACCAATAGGTTTTGGTACTTAAAACTTGTCTGTTTTAAAAACAAACACTGTTGGAATTACTGTTGATGAATCTGGCAGCTGATAGAGTTTCATGTCTTAAATTATAGTTGTTGCATACTTTCTTTTTGTATAGTCAGAGTTGTTTAGTCACGGGCAGGGACTCATCATCTATGTTTGGAACAAAGAAATACCAGTGCCATGAAATGAGCCATGAACATATTCCACCAACTCTATATGCATTTAAACAACATATTGCAAGAGCATCATTTCAAGGTGCATTTGCTTAGGCTCAATGTGTGAATAGAATATAAAGTCTGCCATCTCCTACGCAATGGGGCTGGAAACACTGTACTGGCTGGAGTCCATATGGAGTCAACTTTACCACCGCCCAGAACGTCAGCACAGGAGTTATTATGTTGTCAATGTAAAAAGGATTGCAATGTCGCCTGGAAGTGTAAAAAAGCTAGCTTAAAATGCACAACTTTGTGCTTGCGTGATGGGGAGTGCAACTCTACTAACTGACTGAATATGCAGCTTTTGTTACCAATTATGGGTACCATTTATGGTTATTGGTACCATTATATATAATTTCCTTCAATAAAACATCATTTAAATAATCTTTTGTACGGTTTATGTTAATGATTGACCTTAAAAACATAGGAAAATATACTACATTGACATTGATATCTCTTTTAGATACAAAGATATTAGCAGAAATGTGTTCAATCGTAATGGCGGAAACAAAATGGCCGCCAAACCTAAACGAGGCAAAAGCTGCGATGCCTCCACATCCAAATCTTAAAGATATATGTTTCTCCTCATCTGTGCCAAATTTCATGCTTTTAACACGACTTGCCTAATTATGCTGAAGAGTCCTATCAAGATTATCTTGTTTGGAATAGGTTTGATATTATTTATTGTGTATATACATATAAACCTCAGTTACCAGGACATTACAGGATTAATGTACCTAAGAACGGATAATATATGCAAGAAAACAGACATGGTGATGGCGGATGACTGCAAAAAAAGGAAACAAGGAATTTTGTGTATATAAAAACTCACAAAACTGCATCAGATACACTGTCAGTAATATTTCGCCGTTTCGGATACACACGAAATCTGTCATTTGTTCAGCCGATGGGCCAACGGTACACGCTCGGCTGGCCATATCAACCTGAGCCGTACATGTATCGAGCCTCCAAGTCAGGACAATATAACATCCTGACAGACCACACAGTGTTCAACTCCACCATCCTCGATACACTGATGCCTCCAGGCACCAAGTACATCACCAGCATCCGGCATCCATTCAAGTTTCTCACATCCAGCTTCAACTACTGGAAAATTGCAGATAAGTTAAACATCACCCAGGAGTACCCGAATGATGACCCTTTACTAATTTTTCTGAAACGTATGAGCTTTTGGAATGCAAAGGTATTGAAATGTGTGTTACATATAATCTATTCATTATCATTCTTTGTTCTATTTTATTCATTATCATTCTTTGTTCAAGTGAATATCCATAAAACGTAGGGCACATCATTGCGCAAGTACAGTCTAATGCCTGCCTACTGCCAAAACTTATACAGACTGTAACGATCAATGGAGGAGTTTTTAAGTCCATACGGTGGCCGGTGGCCTCTGAAGAAGTCTTCTGCAACTAATGTCAGGTGTGGTCTGACTGTAAGTAGGCAGTGCGGTGACCGCATGCTAGATGTCCAAGATATACAGAGTATTTAGCTGCACATTGCGGTACAGATACACTAGAACCACAGTACTTTCCCAATGCATAGCACATATGAATGTCGTACTTTAGAAACCACACCCTGCTTAGAACGCAAGTAGTCCAACGTACCTTTGAAGCAAGTTGATCTCACAGTCATCTCAATCAAATTATCCCCTCTGCCTACACACTCATAACGCACAGAGACAGTGCTACAGGTGGCCATAACTATATGGCTGTCAGGGCATGTGGCAAACGCCATAGACACCGCAGACATCAAAAAGCCTTACGGCCATGTTTGTCAGATGTGCCCCTCCCTTAATGTGTCACTGAACTTTTTAAACGCATGCTATGGAAGCTTGTGACATTGGCAGATATCTATATTCATCATGAGATGGTGTTGTCACATCATCGTGGACATAGTATCAGATATGCACAAGTTCAATAGCCCCAAAGTTCTTTTGAGGTCGGATTTCAATCAACCTATGTCGATGGCCTCCCTTGATCTTCCTTGATCCAATTGATGGCTGAGAAAGAGTTATTGACAACTTGAAAGCTTCCATGGTATGCATTAAAACGGGTCTGTGTCAAGGGTGTAACAGTGTCATATAATCTATTTGATAAAGAATGTGGACAACTTACAATCAAATTATAGTTTGTTACAATTTATATCTCGGGATGGTTACATACATGATATAATACAGTTAACGATAGGCAAGCAACTGGACAAGACCAACAAGGATGTAGTGGGAGAGAAAAAAGAATGTTGCAGAGAACTCTCACTTGGTGATGGGGGAAAGATGATGGCATGAGATTGAGCACTTTGGATGGTTGCTCAATGTTGAGTTTGGATGGCCTGTGATCTCCTCCTCGTGGTCACCCCACTGATGGGCCCACCTTCTCCAGTCACTGGGAAACGATTTTGCAGGGCTCTCAAAAGACAACATAAGGTAGAGCTACTGGTCCTTTGGGCATCACAGCCGAAATGATGAAAGCTGCAGACGAGGAGAGTGTGACATTGATAACGGAGCTGGCTGTCTTTTGTTATGGCTCAGTTCCTAAGTATTGGGTGGACAGCTTCATCCTGAATTTCTACAAAGGCTAGGGGAAAACCCTTGACCGTGGCAACTACCGTGGACTCAAGCTCACCGACCAATACAAGTAATATAATTGCTTGAGAAGGTGATGGACTCTTTCATCCATCCTATGGTTGACATTCATGCGATGCGGTTGGATTTGTTCCAGGTAAAAGTTCTACAGACACCATCTTCACAGTGTGCAAAAGTATAAGAGAAGTACATCGCTGCCATTAAACAACTCTATCTTGCTTTTGTTGATCTGGAGAAAGCTTTTGACCATGTACCAAGAAAATTCCTGTGATGGGCACTGAAAAGTTTAGGGGTGGAGGAATGGGAAGTTTGTGTCATTCAGGTCATGTATTCCAATACCAGAAGTCAAGTGCGTGTTAACCGACAGTGCAGGAATGCAGTGAGGGGCCTTTTTGCATCAGGGTTCGCTCCTCAGCCCTCTGCTTTTTATCATCGTGGTAGAGGCCTAATCATGTGAGTTCCATTCTGGTGAGCCGTTGGTACGCGGATGACCTGGTGGTTATAGGATAAGTGTATTGCTAAGCTGAAGCATAGTAGGAAAACATGGAGCAAAAAAGGTCTTAGACTCAACATGAAGAAACAAAGATAACGGTGTCTTGTGTTGGTTTGACATCCTCAAGGACTCCAACAGGTACCACTGAAGCTGTGTGCGGCTATGTCCAAGATGTCAAGGTGAAGCTTGTTTCATTGATTGTAGACCAGTTACACAGGTATGGGTCCATGCTTGGTGTAGAGTCCAGCTTTGGCCCAAAATGATGGTGAGGTATTACATTTAGAATGACATAGAGTAATAGATTTGGAAAGCACAATCATTTCACAATAATTCATCTCATGAATTATTGGTAATGTTAAACACATTAGTCAGAGACAGTCAAGATGGGCGATTATATCTTTGGTGTCTCAAACCTTAATTCTCTTGGCTCTCATCTTCTTGGCAGGTTTTTACACAGAACACAATTGATATGAAACGATCTGCTGGAAGGAGAGCTCCGATGTCATGGGGGGCAAATAACCCCACCCTCAGCAATATGCCATTTACAATTATATAGATGCGATTGTTTTATTCAGCATCCACCAGTCATTAGTATTATAAATAGTTCTTTTTGAAATGTGTAGAAACATCATTTTACTCTTATCTAACAATGAGGCAAAGCAATTTTACTGATCTTCAATATTTTTGTATTGTATGTATCAGTTTATTTCGCATAAAATGCATAGTAAAATGTCACAGTTCAAATCAAAGTTTTTTAAAAATTGGTTGTAGAGCATATTTTTGAAATAGATGTTGTCGCCAATTTACAGAGTGACTAAAATAAAACTTAAAATATACACTTTGAACTATATCACGTGTAATAAAATTGTCACAACTAAGTATCCTACATCTAAAGTTTCCAATAGCTTTTTAGTCAAGACGCCAAACCCAGTTTTGAGGGTGAACCGTGAAATCGGGTATATACAAAGTTTTTTTGTGTTTTCATGTTCCTTAGTATGTCTACTTTAAGATTTGGGTGGGTGCCGCTCCAGCATCCTTGAGCAATATTTTCTATAGGCAAAAAATCCAAAATGGCCATCACCAAAAATGTGAAAAACAGATTTTCAACCATTCAACTCTCATTCATGTGTAATACATCATTTTCATATAATTTGGACACAAGAAGTTGATTTTTGCCATCCAATATTTGATTAGAGGTCATTTTGGAGGTCAAATAACTATAAATTCAAAATGGCTGCTGCTCCTAAGAGTGAAAAAAATAAGAATCAAACTATTGATGCTTAATCAAGTATAATGCATTATAGCTTCATATTTTCTGCACATGGGAAATCGCTGTCTGTTATCAAATGTTTGATTAAAGGTCATACAATGAGGTCACTTGAATGCTTTCTGTACACTTTGAACAGCCATGTAACTAGCAAAAATGAATCAACCTTGACCAACAGTGGCGTTTTTGTGGTTTCATGTCAATTAACATATTGTAAAATAATCGGAAAGGCTATGTAAAGGTGTTTTTGGAAGATCGTGGACTCGAACTCACGACCTCCCGTCTAAGATTCAGACCAGTCATATGTCATAGGCGGGCGTGCTACCGTTAACACTAATCCTCCGAGACACAGGTTACATACTTCGGTTTTCACCTATATCAATCTTGCGCAATGCACTTTCCCCGCCTTGGATACTATTAGTAGCCCATCCAACTGCAGCCTTAATCAATCATAGCCTGCTTTATACCTCCGACTATTACGAAGCAGACTTACAGGCTCATCCGGGCGTAATCTGGGCCACTTCTTTCACAGACTCCCCCAACTCTCCTCAACGACCAGGGGACGCATTGATTGTCACAAGTCACATAGGGCCCTAGTACCGACTTCTACATCTTGCACTATCCTGGCCATCTCTGGCTTACTACATTCGGCATCGGAGAGAGAGAGGGAGGGAGTTCCACCCCTCGTGGCTCGATTAGCTACCCGCCGCTGAATCTGATCAGGAATTCTCCCTGCACCCGTAGTCCCATAGTCAGCTTTCGGTGACCGAGGGACCCGTGAGAATTCACTGACAGACCAGCGAACGTGCCCACACACATACTAATCTGCTTCCCATTCTAAGTTCGAATTCCCGGGCGGTAGTCCCTTTCCCATACCCTAACGTGGCTTTTACTGGGGAATTTCTAACTAGGGATACTACCCGGTGGCTTTACCTGAACCACCCGGGTCCTTGTCTTCCACCAAGTGTGAAATAATCGGGAAGGCTATGTAAAGGTGTTTTTTTGGAAGATCGTGGACTCGAACTCACGACCTCCCGTCTATGATTCAGACCAGTCATATGTCATAGGCGGGCGTGCTACCGAACACTAATCCTCCGAGACACAGGTTACATACTTCGGTTTTCACCTATATCAATCTTGCGCAATGCACTTTCCCCGCCTTGGATACTATTATTAGCCCATCCAACTGCAGCCTTAATCAATCATAGCCTGCTTTATACC
>JAGTTF010000772.1:0-10722 GCA_019095985.1 Streblospio benedicti | reverse complement strand
CGACCGGTAATTTTTTAGTCGAGTATTCCACGGGTTCCAATTCTCGATTCGTATATCGCGTAAGAAACGCATACGGTTATATAGGGCTCTGGCTACTACGGGCTGAGCAGTCTAATCCTAGCTTCTCTCAAGCATTAGGGATTATCGAGCTATTCGTGCGGGACAACACCCGCCGGGCGCGTGATTAATGGCTTTTTACGCCGTAGCCCCTAGCGACTCACAGGTGTGATTTATGGCTTTTACGTCCAGCCGTCGGTGAGCGGTACGCGATTAACAGGTGTGATTTATGGCTTTTTACGTATAGCTCCAGCCGTCGGTGAGCGAGGTGTGATTTATGGCTTTTTACGTATAACTCCGGGGCTCATCAGCTGGCGGGTCGGCGCGTGTCGTGTGATTAATGGCTTTTTACGTATAGGTCCAGGTGTCGGTGAGCGGACGGGTGGTGGTCTGCTTCGCGTATAGCACCGCACGGTACCGCGTGTCGGGGGGCTACCGATCCGCCGGGCGTCCGACGATCGGGGGTTTATCGAGCCGGGTACTGCGCCCGGGGTTTAACCGGACGGTCCCGGGCTTTATCGAGCACGGTACCGACGATCCCCTGCGTTCCCCGCCCGACGATCCCCGGGGCTTTATCGAGCACGGTTCACGGGTTTACCCACGCCCCGGGGTTTTTTTAATTGATTCATGTAGTGGCATTGCATACGAGGCAATTTCATTTCTATCACAGTGTAAAAATTCTCAGAATGCATACAATGAGGCAAAGACCATTTTAAAAGATTTATTTGGCCGTAAACACTTGATAGTAAGATCTGTAATTGACGAGTGCTGCAATGGTCCTCAAATTAAAGCAAATGACATTCAAGCACTTAGAAAGTTAGCAATATCTATGAGAAAAAGCTGAAATTACTTTAGTAGAAAACAATTCCCATGATGACTTAACAGCCACAGACAGACTCATTCGATTCATCAAAGATTACCAAAACATCTTCAGTACAAATGGAGTGATAAAGGTTCAAAACCTGTGTTTGCAATATCTGAAAAACCAAGTATAAAGTGTTTGATGTGTAATGGTTCTCATTACCTTAATCTTTGCAAAACATTTATTGCAATGACTGTTCACGATAGATTAGACTTTGTAAAAGCCAAAAAGTTATGTTTCAACTGTTTACATAGTAATCACTGTAATTCAAAATGCAAAAGAAATAGTTTATGTAAACAATGTATTAAAAAGCATAATGATTTGTTGCATTATGAAACTCCTGTCGCTTGTGAGAAATCAAATGATCCTTCATCCCATGTCGTTCATGAAAAATCCAGTCCCCCTGGTTCAAATATAGCTGCAACAGACCGTGTCGTTCATGAGAAACCCAGCTCTCATGGTTCAAATGTAGCTGCAGCTGACCGTATTCCAGCTGTAAACAATCCATCCGCCTATTGTGTGTCTCAAAATACATGTGCTGGATTATCTTGTGTTGAAGTGTTAGTTGAAGGTAGGGAGGCGTTTTTCAAATGTAAAGCCATAGTGGACTCTAAAGCTTCAACAAATTTATGTACTGAAAAACTAGCGAACAAGCTAAAATTGCCTTCTGTTCCATTCAAAACTAATTTAAATGTTGCCACTGGTTCGTATTGTGTTGAGGGTCAAAAGATATTGGAAACTAAAGTCTACTCACATGATATGAAACAGTCTGCTTGTGTGAAAAATATTTTAACCATTCCGTCTATACCCATATCAATGGATTCTGTGTTTGTTCCAAGTGATCTAAAAGGTTATGATGAACTGAAAGATGTTCAAATACCCGCTTGTGATAGTTCTGATGAAATTGATCTGCTTATCGGTTCTGGTGTTCCTAAGGCATTCTATCAGTATGATAGCCGCAAGGTTCAGTCTGGTGAGTTGTATGCTGTCAATCAAACCTTTGGTTGGGAAATTGTAGGTGAAAAACGGATTCGTAATAAGCATTCTCAGTTCAGTGAAAATATTAATGTAGTAAATTCAGATGAGTGTGTGTTTTTTGTTGGAAGCCCCGTTATTGACATTAATCGTGTGTTCAGACATGAATTCATGGACTGTAATGTGTTTAGTGACAAATTATGTCCTTCCATTGAAGACAAAGAAGCTGTTCGTCTTGTAGAAGCTTCATTGAAGTTGAAGGATGATCAATTTGAAGTAGGGATTCCTTGGAAAAAAGACCCAGCAAAACTACCTGAGAGTAAGTATGTAGTTATGAAAAGACTAAATTATTTGAAAAGTAAGATGATGAAAAATCCCGAATTGAAAATTGCATATTCAAATGAAATGAAAAAGTTTATTGATAGTGGTTTCTTGGAGTTAAATCCATGTCCTACAAATGATACTGAATACTGTCATTACATCCCTCATCATCCAGTGTTTCACCCTAGAAAAGGTACTTTACGCATAGTTTGGGATTGTGCTCTTTCTTTGAATGATCACATTTATGAAGGTCCTGATTTGATGAATTCATTGGTTGAAGTCTTGATACGTTTTCGTAGGTTTAAGTACGTGGTATGTTCAGACATACAAAAAATGTATTTGAATGTGAAGATTCCTCCTTGTGATCGTGGAGCGTTGAGAATTTTGTGGTGGCCTGAAGGTGATTTGTTAAGTGAACCCGTAGAGTATCGTGCAACTGTCCATATTTATGGTGCAAAATCATCTGGATTTGTGGCAAATTATTGTGTCAAATATCTAGGTAAAAACGTGTCTAATGCTGCTGTTGCGGATGTGATCTTGCATGATTTTTATGTTGATGATCAAATATCTTCATTTAAGTCTGAAAATGATGCTGTTGAGTTTGTGAAAGAAATTCCAAATGTATTGAAGTCTGGTGGATTTCATTTGACAAAATTTGTTTCTAATTCACGTGCTGTGATGAATTGTGTTCCGAATAATGACCAGGCTAAAACTGTTGATCTGATTCTTGGGGAAGACAAGTATGAACATTCAACTTTAGGATTAAAGTGGAATATTCAAGATGATGTTTTAAGCTTTCCATGTTGTATCCCAAATGCAAATGAAGTACCATCTCGTCGATATTTATTGTCACTTATTGCAAGAGTATATGACCCTCTCGGTGTTGTTTCTCCAGCAACATTGCCAATAAAGATTTTGATGCAAAAGAAAACCTCTTTTTAGGGTTGGGATGATGTTGATGATGAGATGAAAGAACAATTTGCTGATTTCAAAAGTGTCATGGAACGAATTGCAGCCCTTTCTCTACAAAGGTGCTATAGATCAGATTCAAATGAAATGTCTGATATAGTGAATGTATCTCTTCATGGTTTTAGTGACGCAAGTAGTGATGGTTATTCTGCAGTGGTTTACATTCGCCAGGTTGCAATTGACGGGTGTGTTTCTGTTTCTTATGTGTTGGGCAAGTCTAGAGTTGCACCAAAATTCAAAGGACACGTACCCCAGGCAACAATTCCTAAACTTGAGCTTCATGCTGCAGCGTTGGTTACAAAACTTGTGTCTAAAGTCAAGAACTGTATTGGAATTGAAATTCATGACATTTATTTTTTGGTGACAGTCAATCTGTTCTAAGTTGTATTCAGTCTGTAACAAGAAGATTTCCTGTTTATTGGTCAAACAGACTCGCTGTTATTCATGAATATTCTGACATCTCACAATGGAGTTATGTAGAAAGTAAACTTAATGCTGCTGATGTTGGTTCTCGAGGTGTTACAGATAGTAATTTCTCTGCAAGAATGAGTTTGTGGATGAATGGTCCAAATTTTCTGACTGATAGCAATTTCATGAAACAAACATCTATTCCTATCGGTCCTGTTCAGGAAGTTCTGATGATTTCAAAAGAGTCTGAATTTGTAGAATCAAGCTTGCTTCATAGAATTATTGGCTATTATTCATCTCTTCAAAGATTGCTAAAAATTGTTGCTAGATTGCTGCGTTTCATGTACAGTGTTAAAGGCAAAAAAGAAGAGATTACAATTTGCCACATGAAACAGGCTCTTCGTGCTATGATTCGATATTCTCAAAAATCTATGGATATTACGAATTTGAAAAGACTGCATCCATTTACAGATGATCTTGGTTTGCTACGTGTTACAACTAGATTTTCTAAGGCAACGCACTTGTCTTTTGATCAAAAGTTTCCAATTGTTTTGCCAAAGGGATTTCATTTAACAAATTTGATCATTCAAGATGAACACATAAAATGTGCTCACATGGGTCCAAATCACGTGTTGTCAAATTTAAGAACACAATATTGGATCGTTGGTGGATGTAAGACCGTCAAAAAATGCTCTCGCTCACTGTCGTATTTGCAAAGAAACCAATGCTAGGCCTTTAGAGCAGCAAATGGCTCCTCTTCCAGATGAGAGAATCAAACCTTCCTTTCCATTTCAATTTGTGGGATTAGATTACTTTGGCCCATTCTTGTGCAAGGTTCGTCGTCAAAGGATTAAGCGTTATGGTTGTATATTTGTTTGTTTGGCGACTCGTGCTATTCACCTTGAAGTTGTTAATTCTTTGGAATCTTCCGCTTTCATTTGTGCACTTACAAGGTTTATTGCTCGCAGAGGTGTCCCAGAGAAGATTTTTAGTGACAATGCAACTAACTTTCGTGGAGCTCAGAGTGAACTTGTAGACGTTATTGTTTCATTGGACAAACCATCAAATCAATTTGCTTTGGATAGAGGTATTAAGTGGCACTTTCATCCACCTTCTGGTTCTCATCATGGAGGCCATTATGAACGTTTGATTCGCTCAGTCCGTCGTGTTTTGACAGGAATTACAAATGAGCAAGAAATGAGTGAAGATAATCTATTTACATTTCTGTGTCAAGCTGAAAAAAATCTTAAATGATCGGCCCTTAACAAAGGTTTCTGATGATCCCAATGACCAAAGCCCAATTACTCCTAATCATGTGCTTTTGCTTCATGGAAATTCTTGTATTTCAATGTTCAAGGATGTTACTAAAAATGAATTTAGAAGGTACCATCGCCAGGCAGAATATTTTTGCAAATTTATTTTGGTCTCGTTGGATTAAGGAGTATGTTCCTTTGCTTCAAACAAGACAAAAATGGTTTAATCCTCAAAGAAATTTGAAAGTTAATGATATTGTTCTCATGTGCGGTGAAGGTTTTGCTCGTGGTCACTGGCCCATTGCTCGTGTTGTTGAGGTATATCCTGATTCGGATGGTTTAGTCAGGAAGGTCTTACTTAAGACTGAAAATGGTCTCAAAATTCGTCCAATATCCAAGCTAGCTTTGTTAGAAGGTGAAGACTAAGACAAATTTAAATTTAAAACTGTAAAAGTGAAATTACTACTGTTAACTTGCATTATTTGTTAATTATGCATTTGTTGAAATGTACACACACACACACAAGTTATTCATATAGTCATTTTTTTTTTCAATTTTTTTTAATGAGTTGTGTTCATGTTCAAGCTTTACTTACTATGTATGTTATCATATGCTAGTGCTGTATAATTTTACTGTGTAACATTCAGTGTATGAAGATAGGCTAAAATTTGAGTGGGACCACAGGTCCCACATGAGGTTTTTTAACAGGACCGCCAGAGCTTTAACTGGACCATAACCTAGAATTTTTCTGGGAGCCAATTCTGAACGCAAGGGGCCACCATTTCATTAACTACATAAAATGCATAAATGCAATATTTTCAATCACTTTGCATACAGTCTATATACTGTAGTTGAAAATGATGTCATTTGATGTTAGTTTATTAAATTGATTTCTTGTTATTATTTTTGTAAATTTTAACAGGGCCCCTTGCATAGAAAAAATCTTTTTTTATATATATATAGATCTCGATATACCAGTAACTGCTACTCATGACATACCCAGTACAATGTATTATTTCTATTCACATATTAAGAATAAATCATAATTATTTTTATTGTTCTTGTATGTATAATACAAATAATAAGGTTGGATAACCCATTTCAAATTCAGGGAGCAAATGATTGATAAAAAGCAGCAAAGCTTATCATTCCTATTTAATACAATGGCCTTTCAAAAGCAAACATTAAGTAGTGGGTAAATTTAAACACAACTGAACTAATATAACAAGACACTATATGCACACTGTATACGGGTAATATGGTATGTGTATTACTGTTGCCAACTGCTGCATGGCAGTTGCTAGGTAGGTCTATATTATAAAATCAATATTGCCGCTTAAGCTGGCATTAGTCTACAGAGCGGCGAGCAGCTGGCAACAGCAGCGGGAGCAATATTGATGACAGCTCACACGCAGTATTATAGACAATCTGTTTTTGCAAAGTCGCATTTGGCGATCACAGTTTATTTTCTAGGAGAATGCAATATTTTCTGGGGGTCTATGGCGAGCTGCTGGTCGCCATTTCATGTTCTGTATTTGTGGATATATGTTGCCGGTTTGACCCCAAATTTCAACTGGACCACCGGTTGGTTCATTGTTTTTCTTACAGGACCGACAGAATATTCACCGGACATTGTCCCGACGGTCCTGTATAATTTCGAACGCTGGTAACATTGTATTTTTGACTGATATGCTTACCTTGTAAAATATTTGTTGTTTATTAATTACTTACTATGTGTTGATATTAGCAAGTGTAATTTATTTGATGTTGATTTAGGTTTGCCAAGTTATCTTCGCAGGTTCTTGATGGTGGGAGTGTATGCAAACCTATGTAATTTTGCAAGATATTCACTGTTTATAAACCTGTACTGTACATACTGTATTGTATATTTGCTTTTCATACCATTTCATTGTGTTAAGAAATTGCTCAGATAGTGATTGGTGTTCTGTATATGTCCTATTTTTGTTTTGTAGAAACGTAAAGTAAAAGATAGAAATTCAAACTATTTTATTCTTCACTTTCAACCAAACAAGAATGGTTCAAGTTCTTTCCCCCTCATCAATTGATCACGACGTCTGTTGATGGTATATATATTTTTTTTTTAAAAATTAAAAAAAACACGTCCACCTATTTGCTTGTATCTCGACTGAAATGAATAAAGTAGATATTATATTTATGCGTTATTTCAGCTCTTCCCGCTTCAGAGGAACCGGCAATTTTTGATGTGTGTGATGGCGTCAGACCTAAAACTACCGTTAAGACACACTTCACTCGCGAGCAGAGTGTCGACATTGTCGATCTTGTAAAAGACCATCTTGAAAAAGATGATTGTGATTGCAGCTATTGCGTATTTACTCGCATGAACAGTCTTGAGATGATAGAAGGAAAACTATTTACTCGCGAGAACAGTGTCGAGATTGATGAACTTACAAATCCAAAAATATAATGTATGTCGCTATTGCTTATTTATTTTGATTTAGTCGTAATGCAAAAAAAAATCTTTGATTATTGTCTTATGAAATATTGTGCAATCAATACTTTGTCTTATAATATTCATTGTGATATTTTGACAGAATATAATTTGTTCTTTTAAAATGAAATTTAATTATTTTTTTTGCTTTATTTTAGTTCATATGACGACACGGACTGGAGGACAGTAATGTATATAAATTTTAAACAAAACATCACTTCTATTTATTATTCATTTATTACTATTAGATATTATTTATTATATTTATTAGATATTATTCATTTATTAGATACATCCATAATCTTCTACACATAATTTGCTAAACAATTTTGTGTTATCATGAACTGTAATTTAAATCCGATTTTAATATAGTTAGTTTGCTATGACCAAAGTTAAGTTAATTCACATAAAATTTGTACAGAGTCAAATGATCTGTATTACATCATACTATAATCTACATCAAAACATTATGCAGGTATCAACCCATCCAAAAATTAAACATTTCTAACTAAATCGTCTATATTATATCAATTCATCTAATAATTACACATTTGATTATATATTAGTACATATAGTATATTGACGAACTGTTTCATATTTCACCATACATTGATTATTCACCTTTTTTTTAAAAATAATGACAAGAATTACGATTTTTTTTTATTCACGACCGCTTCTGTGTAACGGTTAAATAAAACAAGTTCTGAAATTATATATATCAAATGAATCACTTTTATCAAGGAGCAAAATAATCTTTTGTATACGACAATCTCAATCGTCTGCTGTATGCGAGCAACCGTTTTTTATACATCAACGCACTGTTCCAGAATTAACTTTCTAATAGGGCCAGGAACAACGGCGCATCGATCTTCATTGCCACTGAGATACAGTGATTTTAGATTGTCTGTTACATCTATCATATCTTCGGATCCGTTTACTTTAACTTGAGGAGAATTATTCTGTCTAATTAGAACATCAATAATCATCCGTTCTACAGAAGCAGTAATAGCCCGAAGTCTTTGTTGAAGACTGTTCAATCTCTCAAACGTTTCACTGGCAATATCGTGATCGTCTCTCAGTACCGTCTTACAGTCTGTCGTTTGTAATTGTTCATCTCTAGTTTGTCTAATCAGTGAGTCAGCGATTGTTGAAACTACATAACGCATGATCTCAAGATGGGACGGAGCAGAAACAGAAAAAAACACAAAAACTAACAAAAAAAAATGATCGTGTGTTAAATTTAGCAGGTTGTGTACAAAGTGAAGTAGACCAATGTTTGTATAAAATTAACAAAAATGGTAAAATAGGTTATATTCTTATTCATGTTGATGATCTACTTATTGCAGGAGTAGATAATGATGTTATTGATTTTATTGTGAATAATATTCAAAAGGAATTTGAAATTAAAGATTTGGGTGATGTCAAATAATATGTAGGTAGAGAAGTGTACAAAGATGAAAAATTGAGATTATTTTGTTAGTCAAGAGAATTATATAAACAAAATAATTGAGTCTGCAGGTTTAATTGATGCAAAGATTTCTAATCTACCATTGAATCCTGGGTATGAACAATTACAATGTTCTGATGTAATATCTGATGTTGATTATAGGAAACTTATTGATGTGTTATTATATGTTGCTGTAAACACCAGACCAGATATCTCTACAAGTGTATGTATATTGAGTCAAAAGATGTGCAAACCTACAAGACTAGATTTGAACGAAACAAAATAACTTTTAGTTATCTGAAAGGTACATCAAATTTGAAGTTAAAAGTTAGTGATGTGAAAAATGATTTGATTTTAAGGGCATACTCTGATGCCAACTGGGCTGAGAATAGAATGGATAGGAAAATCAAATTCAGGTTACATCTGTATTTTAAGAAAGAAATATATCTTGGTCGTGTAGAAAGCAGAGCTCTGTGTCTTTGTCATCAACTGAAGCAGGATTAATTGCTCTGCCAAAAACCTGTCAGGAAGGTGTGTGGCTTAAAAAGATTGTGTAGTGATTTTCAAATTGATTGTAATGATGCTACATTAATTAATGTGGACAATCAAGATTGTATAAAGATGTGTGAAACTATGAGGTTTAGCAATAGAACTAAACATGTAGAGACCAACTACAATTTTATAGGAGATTTGAAAAAGAAAAAAATTTGTTGATATAAAATATTGTACCACTGAAAATAATGTCGCTGACATGCTTACTAAACCATTAAAATTTGTCAGGTTGGAAAATTTTGAGAAATATTGCAAACATCTGTTGTGTTAAAAATTTTGTATTGTGTTAAATTGTCTATTGAATAAGTATTTGTCAAGGAGGAGTGTTAATATTATTCATATTGTGACAAATACGTCAGCTGCTGGTTTTCTTGTTGTTGTGCATCAATTGTTTTAGTGTTACTGTTCTGAAATAAATCTTTGACAGAGACCATGTGTGTTCATATCACTCTATAATTCACAGCTTATATTTAACACACTTCATAGTGCTTCCGTGCACCTTACAGAAATAAATTCTGTACAGCAGAGCTAGCAGCAAGAAAGTCCTTTATGCTATCGTCAGGTCAATACAGCCAAAGACCCTGTAAGAACCTGCAACACTTATATGCATCAAGTACGACAACTTGGGACCGATCTCACTGATTTTTCTCAGATTTTTTTCTACCTTGAGCTGTCCTTCACTTTGTATGGATCCTAAATATACGCTGCATACTGAGACGTTGAGCAGAGAAGTGATGTATAGGCAAAGCATCTGAATGGAACAGGGGCACCCTCTGAGATTTTATCTAAATCCCAGCATTTAATAGCCTTTCTTGGCCACATAATCTATGTGATTGGACCAGGACAGATTGTAAGCAATCCACATGCATGCGTACTTGGATGCACACCTATAAAGCTCATTAAAGAAATTTATAATCCCTCACAAGTTCTCGGTATGCTGCACTTTGACAGGTTCAATTTCATTGTCCAGGTAATACTGCAAGGTTGACGGAAGGCTAGGGTCTTGCTGAAGCAGTACTTGCAGCACATTTCCTCCCATTTCCTTCATCTGCACACTACTCAATTGCTCAAAAAGTAGCCAAAATGAGATATTTCCATGATAGAGACCCACATAAACCAAAATTTTAATTCCTTTAGTTTATCATTATTTCACATTTTCTAAATAAAACAGCATATTGACCTACAATAATAATCAGCGAAATAAATGTCAATGTGATATGGTGGTTTATAGTGATGATTCTTATGTGCTCTCACGATTTTATATTTTTCAACAGGGCCCTTGGCCCAGGTCATATCACAATTCATCATTTCTCTTCTTGCATGGGGAGCACATTAATGCAAAAGTCATCCTTAAAAGGCACCCTTTCACTCTTTTTAACCCCCCCAAAATGAAAACCTTTTTTTTATC
>JAGTTF010000771.1:0-11764 GCA_019095985.1 Streblospio benedicti | reverse complement strand
TGTAAAGAAAAAAAAATAAAAAGGGAGGCTAATAGTGAGAGGTTTTTAATAGAAGATCAAAATAGGGGGTGTATTCCCAAATACCTCAATGAAAACATCATCATGGGGGTATAAGAAACACTTTTAACCTTCGTTACGCTGGATTTCATTGCTTTATGAATATAAGCTTTTGCTAGTAAATTAAGGTGACACGTAAATGAAAGACTTAACATGAGATTCTGCGACCCAAGTACAAATCTAATCTAAACACAAAAAAAAAGGACAATTGACGGCCATTGAAATTTAATGGGAATGGTACTGGAAAAATGCTCGGAATAAAGTCAAAACCCCTGATTTCCTTTTTGTCCAGAAACTTTTTTCATAAACAAAATTGGTAAAAAGGGGGGGAAATTAGACACTATTGATGCTGTATCCTTGATAATATCATAAAGATGTAACATTAAACGTCAATATTGTTGCACGCAAAGATGAAGCCTCATGGGCTCTCGGCGTACAAATGATTGTGAGGCTAAAGCTTTGTTACTAACAAACAAATGCTGCTAAGTTGTGTTAGGCAATAATACAACATGACAACTTTAGACAAACCCCTCGTTTAAAAAATTGAATGGGATTGACATTATGAACACACCGCTATAGCCAGGGTCGAATACTGCTCAACACTTGTGAAGTCATTGCTCTATTGGCTATTGCCACATTATCTTGTCAGATTTGTTGGTTTGAGACAAAAACTTTGTTTATGAGCACGCCAAGGGGCGTAAGCAGGAATTCGGGGGTTCACACGAACCCCTTGTGGGATAAAGAAGCACTGTTAAACTTGGGGTGCTCAAGCTTAACAGCAGGTTTGCCAATTTATGTATATGAACAATTGCCGTATGTAGGCCAAGGCACACAATGAAGGAAGGAAGAAAAATGATTCACAATTTCTGTACACATCACTCGACCCAGGAATATAAAACGTCAAATATTACTGGTAGTAAGTGGAGATGTGACAAATACAGGCCTACATGTTCACTTCTCAGCAAGAAAAACATTAAATCCTTTGCGAATAGGGGTTTTAAGGTATGCCGGTTCCAAAGATATTGGGGAACCACGCTCCCAGACACCAAGTTCCTCCCGAAATCAAAGATGGCTGCCACATAAGTCCCGGTACATAGATTATACGTAACTATTGTAACTATATGTAATCCTAACTATTTGCACTTCGAATTTGGCATGAGAAATCAAATTCTAATGTAATTTTGATGATTGGAAATGGTGAACAAGGTCACAGGTCACGTTCGTGATTGAACAAGTGTGCTGATGTAGTCAGGGATAGTTTTCAGGAAATACAACTTCTTTAAGTGGTGGTGCATTTACATAAGAGTTTGTCATACAGTGGGATTTTACACAATTTAAACATGCTGAATTCAAACCTGTCGTATGCTGGAAAATATGTTCATTCCTTGACTTTCAAATCAAGATGTCAACTGTAATGAAGGGCAAAAAT
Source organism: Streblospio benedicti (assembly GCA_019095985.1). NCBI lineage: Eukaryota > Metazoa > Annelida > Polychaeta > Spionida > Spionidae > Streblospio > Streblospio benedicti. The sequence goes on along the minus strand of JAGTTF010000771.1, from coordinate 10,278 downwards.
ATTTTGGTGATAATGAACTAACTTTTCGACATAGAACATTGATTTTGGCAGATGAGTAGGTTTTCGTGGTCAGTGAATCCATTCTATCAAAGAGGGCAACAAAATACTGGTTTTGCTTAGGCAAACGTAAGTCAAATGCGACACCAGATAAGTCATGGGTCTGAGCAACTCAAATTAGTATAATCACTTGAAGTACCACATTTTTTTTATATTGCTTGGGCACATAACTCTGCACTCTGTTCAATATTTTACCATTTTTATATAATGGATGCCTAAATGACTGATATAGTTTCCAAACAGAAATTCAGATGCGCTTTCATCCAGTCATCATGTTTAAATTACACCATCCATGTGTCACAATCTGTTGCATTATACAATAGTTGTAGAGGCCAATACCAAATATCTTATCAGCTGGTCAATCTGGTTAAGAATTCCACAGATCATGTACAGTGACAATCCACAGTTCTCTCTATGCTGAATGTATTTATTACTGATCATTTTGACTTATCTACTATGCAATCCTATACATGCATTGATATGTTTTCTGAAGTCGTATTTTTCATGACATACCTAATAATGGTTTAACCGGATAATGTTTATCACTTATTACCAATTGTATTACATAAAACTACTAAAGTCCAAAACCATTGTATTAGTACAACATTCTTGAATCATAAGATTGTTTCATTTTCTTAAAGAATTAACAAAATAATATATATGAAGACAGATTCCAGCTAGATGATTCTTATTGATCATCTATCGACTCATACTTTAGTTGATAAACATCAGCAATACGGACAGGAAATTCACTAGCATTATCATCATTACCATCTAGATGCTATTCAGCAGGAGCATAAATTTGGAATTTTTGATCACTAGATGTGGCAGCAGATGTGTTTTTCCAACATACATTGCTAATTTTCTTGGATACGCACCAGGGAATATGGTGACTCATGGCGCAGTATCGAACTCCACACGCTGATGGAACCGCTGTGTGTCCATTATGCAGAACATGTACTTTGGTCACAGAATCATGCGAGTGTGAACAGAGAGCTGCAGTGTTTTTGTATCGGGTGAGCAACTACATGCGCTCCACCATGGGCCAAGTGAATGGCCGCCTTGGCCCCTGGTGCCCTGCACTATGTCCATCCAGTCGACTTGGATGTTATCTGAAAAAAGGAATTTTTATGCGGTGCATCCCCGAAAAAGAATGCCACTTTCAATTTAATTTTCCGTGATAATTCTGGGCCCGCACATTCATTTCCAGTTACTATGCCATTAGCATACTGGGTTGACGTGTGTTACACTCGGCAGGGTTTTGTACCTTAACACTAATCTATACACTTATTTCCTGAATTTGATTCCCGATAATCTGCCAGTACATTTGGTAAATAGTAATCGCCAAAGGTAATCACCTAAGAGTTTGCAAACGATCTGATTCTTGCAAAATGGCATTTGTTTCAGCAGGTATGCCAAACCGTCACATGACGTATTTTACCCAGAAATATAACTAATTTTCAAGGAATGAATAATAGTCGGATTTTTCATGAACAGGGAATGTATTACTTTTGTATTATAAAGGATTACATAAATTTATTCTGGGTCGATTTTACTCACCGTTATTCCAAATTGTCAACTAAAATAGGGTTTTGTCTATGTTAAACATTTTGTTACAATTTTAGTACTGTGTGGGAAGACTTAAACTACATGTACATGTATTAATTTTAATATCTGTTTGTTCTAGGTACATGTTCTTAATGTTTTTTAAATCTCAAGTATCAGGAAATCCAACCATTTTTTACTGCATTTCAAAAAAATCACACAGGAGGGACCTCCGCCTCCTCATATAACCTCCCCCCACTCAGTTGATATATGCTCCCTCACAAATGTGAACCCCCCCCCCCCCTTACAAAAAGCTGCTTATGCCCTTGCATTATCACCCCATTATACATGAACCACCACGTACCCGTAATTGCGTTATGTTGCCTGTTTTATGAGTGTTTTCTAATACTTCACGTATGCATTATTCAAAATATCACTCAATGGGCTAAGTACCTTAAAATATAATTAATATATAATTACGGAAAACCGGCTGTCTCTTCTTTGCCTAACACCACTCCCCTCGGACATTTATCCCCTTTGCTCTTATCAGTGGCGTTTAGGGCCCCAAAACTAGGCCCGCCTTACTACTGCATGTTGCCATATGCACCATACCTTTCATCCCGGGGCCTTTCATCCTCTACTCATTTAGGCCACTGCTTCACCGAACCTGCTTGGCAATGCTGATTCGACGAAAATGTGGCATTTTTCCTCCTGGCGCTCACCACTACAGTTTTGTCACTTAAAAACCTCAACTTGAGCTGCGTTAGTAATGTAGAAATCGGTTCACAATCCCACACACATTCAATTATGTCATCATTTATGAGAAAAACTGGTTTTGAAATGGTCAAAAAATACCTTTCACTCTAGCTGGAAGTGGCCATATTTCGGATATTTAGTCAATTCAACGAATCGTTTATTATATCCATTAATAAACCTCCTGGGGACAATTGCTTGGAAATAGCCTATGATTAAAAATAAATTTTGATTAAAATATGTGATGAAAAGACTATTGCAATTTGTCCGTCCCGCTGAAAGAGGACGTTATGATTCCCTGTTGGAGGTTGTGGATTTATTTTAATGTAAATAGATTTTCTGTTACAAACTAATACCACACATACATATAATAATAATGGATATAAATAAACGGTATGTGATTGTATTAGAATAATACCGGTTTCCAAACAGTTTATGCCGTGTGTAGGCTGTTTTAATTGTCGGACTTCCATTATCGCCATGCTATACTCCCCTCAAAATAGACTCCGAAGGAGTCGGGCCAGCTAGTATCAATAATAGCTGAAACTGCAGAAAATGTATATTTCACACTAAAACATCATCCATTATAGGCTTACTACATATTTTCTGCTAACGCGTGTCCTGAAAAAAATAAAAGTATTGTAGCCCCAGCAAAAAGATTGAATTTTGACACAAATCATGTATAAGGAGTATTTACGGGTTATCATACATCTATGTGTTTGGGTACAAAATGAGTGGTATCATGAGGGTAGAGAACGACGAATTTGCACAGCAACGTTTACCCTGTTCGCTTTTTATTCGATGAATCGGGCCTCCATGAAACTTGCACTAACAAATTAGATATTTCATTGACAGTCTTAACTATGGGCATTTTCATATATCCAAGCACTGTGGCAATGTATATACGGTGGGGGTATAAGGGGTCAAGAAATCTCACTTCCCTAATGATTTTGGCCTTATTTCCAAACATTTAATTGTTTTGGTCTTTATCCCACATCCCACTACCTTGAAATCGCACCTTACTTTTGTTGGGTCTTTTACCCACATCACTACTTTTTTCAGGCTGTTCTCCTTCCTTTTAAACGCCTCCCAAGAGACACCGTTTACTTGAGACTAATTAGAACATAGAGGTTTTATAAAAGGTGCTAAAGGAATCAAACTGTCCAGTGTTTTGTGGTTGTGGGAAGTGAGAGGACTGAGTGAAGAAACCATCGTTAAATTTAACCGGTACAATGATTTTTCAGAATAGCATTTACCATTTTATGCATTTATTCATATATCATATTCAAATCTAAAATTTCAAAATCACAATATTATATCATCATAATATTATATTATCATAATATACAATGATATATTGTTATAACAAATATCAATGCTGTGAGATTTTTTCTCAGCTACCAACCACACTGATGAATTATTAATCTCCTTGCCAACAGACAAGCATAGGTCATTGCTCACTCGCACTTAAAAACAGCTTTACACATTTATTGAACTAATCTGAATTTTCGAACTGGATTTAACTGGAGTTATATTAGTTAACACATCATAAACATGGATGTATAATGATTATCTCCAATAACCAAATACATTTTTATTCATTTTGTTATATTATTTTATAAGCATACTACTCCCGATAGATTTAACGTTAATACATGCACTTGTAGCAGAGCACTTGGGTAATTCTGTGGCGAAGGGGATAGGGGGAACTGCAATATAAAAGTATCAGAATAACACAATATTTTAATTTCATATGCAAAGGTTCAAATGAAAAAGCTCCTTAATACCCAAAACGTTTATTGTCTATTGTTTATGGGAGGAATAAAACTTCAAATAGAACTTCACTAGCCTAAGTATCAGAATAACACAATATTTTAATTTCATATGCAAAGGTTCAAACAAGAAATGTACAAAGATGTCACATGTTCAACAAATTCACTGGAACAAGATTGCTAACGATTGAAAGATTGCAGCCAACTAAAATACTGTATTACAATTTTATGGGCCCATATAGTATCATGTTTTTAAATGCTTTATGTCAAATAAAGATATATTGGAAAATATTGATATGGACAACATAATTGAACAGTTCTTCGAGTTTTTTTGTCTGCAGACATTTTTGTGTAGGTGTCAAGAATCAACCTATATTCAATCGTGAACATGACCTTTGACCTTGTTGGTCATCTCCAATCATTAACATTATATCAGAATTGGATTCTCATTCCACATTCAGTGCAAAAAGTGTCATTACATGTTATTCTAGACCTAATAGTAAAAAATGTTACATACTATATGTACCGGCCGCCATCTTGGCAGCCATCTTGATTTCGGAAGGAACCAATGATCTGGGAGCGTGGTTCCCGATCTTTTGGAATCAGCATACCCAAAAACCTCTATATACAAATTTTTTATACTTTCTGCCAGAAGTGAACATGTTGGCCTGTATTTGTCACATATCCGCCCCACTAGTAAGCAAAATCATTGACTATCTGTCTGCTACGCTGGTTTATCCAGGTTAAAGCAGCTATTATTCATTACCTTAAAAGAGCACTGTGGGTAAAGAATAAAACAGTTTTCCAGTGTTTTATACACTGGCTTTTTGTACCCAATTATTTGCGTCCGTCCATCTTCGTCCATCCGCCCATCCGTCCGGTTCGTTACCCCTCTAATAGTAATAAGAATGTGATTCACTAGTAAAAATGGACCTAATAATGGGCCCAAATGGGCCCAAAAATGGGCCGTTTGGGCCCATATGAAATAGGGTTCTTGTGGTCACCATTTCCAACCGCCATGCCGAATTTGAGCATTCTAGCTCAAATGATGCGACCTGTAGAGGGGTAACGAACCGGACGGATGGACGGGCGGACGGATGGATTTGACGGATGGATGGACGACGCACTAATTGGGTACAAGCCAGTGTATAAACATTGAACAAACTCCAGACACAGCGGCTCCAAAAAATGTATCCACTTCTTGGTAATAGATGATACTGCTAAAATCAATGAAAAGCGCCCGGTGAGGCCAAACCAGTGTTTAATACACTGGAATGTCACTGTCTATATATTGGCTGATTATTGATTTATATCAGTATCTCTATTACCAAGAAGTGGATAGATTTTTTTCCCAAACCAGTGTCTGAGTTTGTGGTTATAGAATATTGATTTTAATGGTGCATTCAAAAAAGTAATAAGAATGTGATTCACTAGTAAAAGGACCAATAATGGGCCCAAATGGGCCCAAATATGACCGTTTTTTCCCATATGCTGGCTAAAACATCTTGAATGGTCACCATTTCCAACCGACATGTCGAATTTGAGCATCTCTGGGCTCAAACGGTGCGACCCGTGAGGGGTAAACGAACCGGACGGATGGACCGGATGGGCGGACGGGACGGATGGACGGACGCAATTAGTAATTACAAGCCAGTGTATAAAAAACACTGGAATAATCAGCCAAGATATGGACAGACATTCCAGTGTATTAAACACTGGTTTGCCCTCAATCTTTTCATGGCTTATAAGTCCAGTTTAAATCATCGAGCACGCTGTGTCATTAATTTGAAATAATATTCTTATGTTGGCATCACGTAGAACTTATCATTTATTGTGCCCTTCAACTCATTTTTGCGAGGATTCTTTTTATCTTAAATTACAAATGTCAAAAGATACACGCATAATATATTATTAAAGCTTTTCAAATCTATGGACGTGATTGAGGCAATTTTAATCCTTAGTCTGATTGGTATATAATCACTAATGGATAGTGATTTGCAAAATATTGTAATTGTTATAATATGATTAATTACCTATTAAAATTCAAATTATAAACCAACAAATTGCGTTTAAGTAGTCAAAATTATTGGAGTAATAATGAATTATACATAAAAAGTAATTACAATCTAATTACTTGATGAAATAATTGACACCAACCCTAGTCCGAGATTCCCAAGGTGCTTACAAGGTTTCAAGTTTACAATATTTTTTGAGGCGTGTTTTGTGGGTCAGATCCTTGTAACATATCGTGAGAGTGACCAAACTGTAACAACACCGCCAGCAGATTTTCAGATTTTTCAAATTGTTTTCCCGATGAAAGTGTTCTTCCTGCTGGCCTGCTATAATAAGGTCTTCTGAAATAATTGCAATCGAGGGCTTCTAATCACGTTACAACAATGTCCTGTTATCATTCCACTGTTTAAAGGCCAGTACAGTGCTATATAGCATAAGTTGTGATAAACATACTGATATACATACTTTCTTTGACAATGTCACCTAAACAATAATATACAGCCAAACATAACAAAATACCACACAATGGGTGCAAGCATTGATTGTAGAAAGGCTTTAAGTCAAAGTGCTTGCACACTTATTATAAGATATGATTTAAACTGACTTATAAGCCATAATTGGCTAGGTGATATTACTAATGTATTTAAATATAATCAGAATATGTATATCACATGTCAGTATAATAAATGATTATTTGACTTGACTTGACTTGTCTAATATGCAGTCTCTAATTAATGAGTGATGACTTTGCCCATAAATATAAATAGTTCTTTGCACTACCTTGTTTAGTTAATAAAAAATAATTAAAAATGATTATACATTTCATAAATAAAGATAAGAGTAGTTCACAAATAAAAGACAACACATACAGTAGTAGTATTCAAAGAGTATAAAAATATACTATTTTTTTTCATTATTTAATACATATTTTATATGATTTATAGTAATTTTACCAATGGCCTTTTTTAAAGTTTATTATCTCAAATTTACAATTCTGTATGAATTCATAAAAAAACATTTTCTACCGGCTTAGAAAGATATTTCCCATATTTGACATTATGTCTATTTTCCCATGAAAACCAATTGCAACTAAATAAAATCCAGTTTACAATTAACCTTATATATCTACAATCAGATTGATACCCTACCAGTACCGTTTTCTCATTGATATGAACATGCACTTTAAATAGTTTAAACATTAAGTCTTTCATCTTGTTCCAAATAATACATATTTTGGGACATTTAAAAATTATATGAACAATATCTTCATCGTTCAATTCACATAATGTCCATTCGACACATTCATTTGTTTTAGACGGCTTTCACAAAATATAGCTCTATGTATAATTTTAAACTGAATATTGAAAACTTTTTTGTTGCATATATATTTTGTTTCCTTCAAATTTACAAACATAAATTCGTAGTGAATCTTAGTTGACTTTGAACATTGAGTGTTTGAACTATACATTTATGTCAAAGGTGCACAGAGAGCACAGCATCGCTAGAACAACGTTGTTCTGGCCATTGGGCACTTTCTAAACATAGCTAACTCTGAGCACCTTTCATCTAATAAAATCATTATGCCAATTTTGCGTGAGGGGCGCCCATACTTTTCATTTCTCAATTACTGGGTGTTGGGAGTGTGTGTGCGTGGGGGGGGGGGAGAAATTTTGTAAATTTTCCTTTACATTTGTTTTAAAAATTATTCTGACCCCCCCCCGCCCCAGCAAAATGTAAATAACCGTGCCCTTAAAGGGGGGTGTCAGCATGTTCCACTGTACTTCCAATTCCATCAAGTGCACAAAGTTTTGTTTGCCGACGACTGAATTACGCTACTTTTTGTATTGCAGTGCACTACTTTTTGTACATTTTTGAAACTGTGGACTTTGTGTTAAACTATTAAGTCATATTTTATGACCGTTTTTGTGGGAGAAACAGACTTTTGATTTCTTACAGTAATTGCATGGACAGGCTCACACATCAGTTATTTTTCACTATCTGAGAAAATAAGGTGCGTGACTTCGATTTTATCATAATTAAGTGTAGGCTTTATGATTAGAACAAATGTATTTAAAAAGTATTTAATTTCATGCATTTAGATTTAAGCACATTATAGTAATTCATATATATGCATATTTAAAAATGCTCTGATACTCAGAGTGACAATACAAGATCGGCAAGTATGGTGTGACAACAAATGCCAATTACCTGTAGAACCTGTCCATCACACATTGTATTTCATTTGCTTGTAGGTTCTTTGCCCGCGCCCCTGAGGTGAAGCAGTACATGAGTCGCCTGGAGCCTGACAACGTGTACGGACCCAAGATGCGGGCGCACGCAGCACGAATATTCCAGGGTAAGCAGGGTGTTGATAATGCGGGGCTTGTGTCTCTTCAGACATGTTGCACTGTGTATGTGTAATACACCACGTTAACAGAGAAACCACCTCTATCAAAATAAACATTTTCACTGTCCCAGGACTCTTTAGTCAATCGGTAACGTGGGGCGTTGTGTCGCATATTCAGTTGTTCAAGTTTTCATTCATAATCTCAGTTTAAACTTATACTTTGAACCACTTTTTGAGAGTTCACCTGAAGCTGCAGGTCCAACGAAATGACCGAAAGATTCAGGTGAGCCCTCAAAAAACGGTTCAGAAATTTTAGTACAATATGCCTTAGATATGAATCATGTTAAACCGTTAAGCTCAATTATGCATCAGTTGCCAAGCGCAGTGAATGTATGCAATTCGCATACTACAGTGTTCCTGACCAAATAATTATATTCCTGAGTGCACACCTCAGCTATCTATCATTCCCCTAACATCAGAAACTTGTTGAATTCAAGTAACAATCAAAGTCCACTCAACTAAAGTGCTACCAACTTAATAACTTTTGACAATCTCTTTCAGAAAGCCAGTTGGTTATTTTAGCAGTTGAGACTCCTTGAGTACGAGGATTTGATGAGACACCGAAGGGAAATGCACAGGGCCCTAAATATTCCCGATTCGACAAATATGTGCAAGTGAGCTTGTCGACTTTATAATGTGAATCTCATCATGAAAATGTTGCATAGGTTCTGGTATTAAAAAAGTTAAGTGTTATAAAGGAGGTTTTGTTAATAGATTTGCCACATAATTCACTGGAAAGCAGTAGCATTGAAAACAGTTTTTCAGCTGAAAAGATTCGCCATATGGTGCTCCGTTAAAATGCATCATGCAGTAGAAAAGCAGCTTCTCGCGATTATATTTATCAATGTTGATAAGCAGTTCTGATATGCACAAGGGAACCAAGTTGTAAACCGATTTTTAGCTGCTATATCACCAAAAAACATGTATTTATCAATCTATTCATCAATATAAATGTATACAGTGGATGCTTCTCCGCAAGACCGCTTGTAAAGAGTCCACTTCTTTTCATGAGAACATGTTTCGCAATCTTGAGCCCATAGAAAGACTTTCTATTGACACCACATGAGGGGAGTCCAGAGGCTGACCCTGTAATACAGAGTTCTATTGTATTGAAAATACCAAAAAATTATTGACTGCTATTTTATTTGGTGAAGACCATGCTAAAGAGATGGCCAACGCAGCCATGAGGAGAGTGGCGTGGACGTATCGATGCTGTTAGAAAAGGGCGCGGGCGTAGTGTTCTTGGCTTATGATAAAAAACAGGTAAAACTGTCACTGACAGATCCAGGTTTTTGGTGACAAATAGGGGGTGTCCACGGGATGTCATGGTTTTGCAAAAAGGCTTGTGGAGATGTCAAAAGTGGATTTTTTATGGTTAAAAATACTGCCTTGCACGGGCCTCTAGATCTGCCCATGACAGTACAAAAAGAACCACATCATATCTTCACCAGCTGGATGGACATCAGCCCGGTCGGTTCTAGTGGGACGTCACAGTGTGCAGCCGGGATTATGATGATGACTTAGAAAAACAGGGTGAAAATTAAAAATTTGATTTCCCAATAGCTCCCAAACCCTTTTTAAAAATTTTGGGAAACCCTAATAGTCAATAACAACAATCTACTAAATTCCAAATTAAAAAGGTTTATTACTTTAAAAACCTATTGAATTTGGAAAATTTAAAATTAAAAAAAAACTTAACAGATTTAAAAAAAATTTGGGTTTTTTTTAGGG
>JAGTTF010000769.1:0-12221 GCA_019095985.1 Streblospio benedicti | reverse complement strand
CTCTTATGTGATTGATAAGAATTATAGCTATGAGTAAAAAGATTTTGGCCAAACACAGGCTGTTAGCACCTTTACAATTTGCACCAATAGCAGTAACTTTCATCTCATATCCATAAACTTCCCATGCGTATAATACATCTATGTACTGTATTATACACTACAACATCTATTATCCGTCTGGGAACCACAGCAGACCCTCTCTAAAAACACCTCTATAATAAGATCACATTTCACGTCCCAAAACGTTCCTAAAACTATAAATGTGGTATAGACAATCTCTATTAAATCCAGTTCAAAAGCAATCCACATTGAAAATCGTTTTAAGAGATGTCTATTCATACAAGTGGTGTTGATTTAAAGGGGTCTACATTACCTATGCATCTTCTACAATTATGTGCCATCACTTGACGTGTCATGGGCAATGATTCACATTTCATTTGTTTCATTTGCAACCAAGGATGTTTGAGAATATTGCACTGTAAAATTCTTTTCACAGGTGATTACTGACCAGGGTTTAAAATTACAGTAATGAAAAATGACAGTCAAGGGGAGAGCTCACACTATGGTGATTTATCAAAATGTTGCACTACTACACAATAAGAGACGCCGTGGAATAGTGGATACGGGTAGACTCATTGTGTATCATGTCACTGGGCATGTGTTCGAACCCCAGCAGGTTGAGATCTATGAAATTTATAACCGTGAATATACACTTACACGACCATGACAGAAATGTCAGTGTTTTCGGTGTAGTCAGAAATATCAGAAATTACTATAGTTGGGCGAAATTTCGACAGTAACTGTGTTACGCTGTTTACGCATTTAGGTTTGGTTCACTGATTAACAGTAATTACTGAAATTACGATATAACACGAAAAATGGTTAACTTCAAAGGAATTTTCTCTAATTAGTGTGTTCCTTATACGGTGACAGTACTGTATGTATATTAAATATTTACTTAATTCATGACTGATAATTTGTAATTAGTTAAATGTGAGTTAGTAGAATACACTCTTGAACTTCTTGTATTTATGTTTGAATTTAGTCTGTAATGTTAAATCTGATTCATATGTTTTATCAGTGGATCGTTCAGCAGTTCTCGATGGTGGGAGTGTAAGCAAACCTTATGATGATCAATAACATGCTAGTATTCAAAAAATGTAGAACGTACAATGCATGACGTACATGTACAACGTCATTCTAATTTAAGTAATAGTAGATTTAAGTATTCCCTTTATGACCTTCAGATTCTCAAACAATGTTATACATATCTAATGTATGCAATGTATTTAATGTATAAATGTTACTAAATAAATGATTCTTCAATTAATGTAACGTGATTGTATTCCTAAAAGATACAATGCTGTTTCACAACTAAGCAAATGAAAAATAAAGAAATTATTTACTAAATATGTGCAACTTTGGAAACTGTTTCATTCAATCAGATTTTTATGGACCCGTGGGAGCCAATTTTACATCCGAATGAATGATTCAAATATGATATCATGATGAGTCAGGCAAATAAGTTATCTAGAAAAATATGAATTGTTGACGGACGGGCGGACAGTAGGAATTGATGGATAGGCGGAAAGACGACGAAAAGGTGATCACAAAAGCTCACATGTTGTTTCACAGCAGTGAGCTAAAAAGGATTATTGTGATAATGACTGAATTAATTCAATGAACACCTACCTATTATTTTTTGTGAGAACATATAAAGTTAAAAGCAAGCACAAATTATGTATGGTTGTACTCACTTTAAAAGTTAAAAACAGTGTCAATATTTTACTGAAAATACTGAGTATCTAGTGTTGTTGAGATATGTTTTACAAAGTGTTAATAATACAAAAAATACGTTGTCAAAAGGTGCAGATTTCTCAGTTATTTTTATAAGTCCTAATTGACCAAGATATGTGAAACATTAAAGACAATAAAGAGCTTTTATTTGTTTTATTTTCGTGGGTCTTTCTCCATACACAGCCGCCAAGAGGTGAAACACAATTACATCTAGCATTTCATGTATTTTTATGTGAAAATTAAAAAAAAAAAAAAAAAACAATCACAGAAACTGTTAAATAATATAATGATAGACATCATATCAAACACGAACGTGTTTCTTAGAAACTTAATAGATGTGTTTACAATGAATACAGTATTTATAGCAAACAGAATCAAGTTTCTTACTAACATTAATCGATCTATGACATAGCGTATGCATACCCCCAAAGCTGTAATAGTACTTAAGCGCACATATAATACAATATAATACCGTGTACTTAGGCATACATATAATACTGTACTTAGGCGTACATGTAATACCGTATACTTAGGCGTATATATAATACAGTGTACTTAGGCATACATATAAAACAGTGTACTTATGCATACAAATCAGGTGGTGCTGGAGACTTAGTACGAGACCAATATCCAAGACCATTCAGAAAAAAGAATTTGGGAGCTGGTGCATCTCTTTTAGCACAAAAAGTAGATGGTAAGTGGCAGGAGACGACCACTGGTTTGGTAAAAAAACACATTAAAACACTCTTTCTTCAGTGCTTGACACACACAAAAGAATCAACAGTTGTGCAAGAAATACTTCAATTGAAATGTTAGAATTTAAAAGTTCTATTCAATTGAAAATACATTCATTTTATGCCATTGATGTGCAATACACGCTTAAATTTAAATGTTACTTTTTTAAAATGTATTCTAACAAGTATCACTAATTTTGCAATAAATCCATAAAAAAAACTTACTATAAGTGTCTGAATATTTTCGAACATTTTCAATGTCCATCGTCTGAGACTTATCTTTGTCACCAGATGACAGCACGTGACAGAAGTGGAAGTCGGTCAGTGTTTGTTATTGTGGGGTGGTCAAGGATGCCCGCGGTGGTTTGGGGCTGCCCTTTGTTCTCAAAAGGTTGTTGTAGGCGTGGGATAACTGGTATTCTCTTTCATCTCTGTTCATGTTCTCCTCAGTCTTTCGTATTGTTATCGACTCTAAGATTTGTCTGTCCAGTAGGTTCGACTCTTTGCATACAACTTTTTTAGCACTATCCCAATCTGGTACATGGTTGAGGTTGTTCATGTGGTCAGTTATGGCTGATTGGTGAACCTCTGTGGTGCTGAGGTGAGTGGCTCTGGTACGCACATTTTTATGGTCATGTGTCTCTACATTTCTTTGATGCTCCTTGAGCCGTGTGCTGAATTTCCTGCCTGATTCACCAATGTATAAACTTGGACAGTTCTTACACCCAATACTGTACACACTCCCACATACTTCTCATTTGATTTTGTCTTTGGGATGAACTAAAATCTTACAGAGAGTCTTATAAGGTTTTGAAGGCTGAACAGATCTTGTGATCTTTTAAAACCTTAGCCATTCTGTTGGACAAGCATTTAACATAAGGGAGAACGACCATACCTCTGGCTTTATTAGAGTCCTTTTCTGCTGTCTTCTGAGACTTCGTATTGTTGGCATCTTTCTTCTTTCTCTTCACTTCTTGTTTTGCCCACTTAGGTAATACAAGTGGTCAGTGCATCCACGATCGTATGCGTTCTTCAGTCTCTTTATCTAACTGTTCTGTTACAACCGTGTCCATTCTGTCCAAAAGTGTTCTCACTACTCCTAGCTTATGTACAGTTGGATGCTGAGACTCAAAATTCAATTATTGATTTGTGTGTGTGTTTTTCCTGTACAACATGGTTTTTAGAGAGCCATTGTCTTTAATTTCAATCAGGGTGTCAAGAAAAGGGAATCTTATTCTCTACCATAGTTTCTTGAGTAAACACTATACTGCGAGTTGTATCTACTTGGTTGAGATGATCATTGAGACATTCCACAGTACCGCACTTAATTTTCGTTACCACGTCATCCACATACCTCTTGCACCACGTGCTTCCATCTGGCGACAAAGGGAAGTCCCAGACGATGGACATTGAAAATGTCCCAAAATATTCAGACACTTATAGTAAGTTTTTATGGATTTATTGCAAAATTAGTGATACTTGTTGATATGAAAAAGAAATCCAACGAATCTCTTTTACAAAAAAAAAAATGTATTTTATTTACAACTAAAAATCAATCACTCTACACAAGTCCAAGAAATACTGTAATTGACATGTTAAAACATTATGTTATTCTTAACACTAATAATCTACAAGTTAGAAAACCTAACCTTAACAAAATAACTTCAAGTATTCAAAAACAAAGATTACATTTTGAACAACACTTTCTTTTCGGTGTGTGCAAAGGAAATCAATCTTTATTAGATGCAGTATTCGGTCAATATTAACAATATCCATACTGGTTTTAATAATGTTAGACGTTATCACCTCATTATTGGTGGTACAAGTGGGGGTGACCGTACAAGCCACGTCTTCGTTATCAACGCTATCACCTTTAAACTCACCAGGAGTACCAACGGACCGAGGCTCAGGGGTTGACATATTGGAGTTGATGCAATGACCACTTTCAAAGATTGAAGTGCCCTTTGTGGTTTTCACATAACTTATGTGCACATCTGTGGGTATCACATCCGTGGAGTGACACTGAGTGGGGTTGGAGCGTGGTGTGATACTTGTATCAAGGCTCACTTCTTTAGCGGGCTTCAGGTACTCTTTCATAGATAGCGATACACTGCAGGGGTGTCACTTGGCGGGTTTCGGTGTGTCGGCCAAGCACCACTAGGTGGTAGCTGCTGCCACATTTCAGTAGCCTGTGGCCTACTGAAGGGAAACCTCTGTGGTGGGGTTGGCGGTGGCAAAAAAGAAGTACTCGGAGAGGATATTGGTGTCTGAAGAGCAGCTAAGAAGCTTAAAGCTGGTGATGCCTTTTGGTAACCGAACAAACTACCAGCTGGCGATGGTTGAGGCGCCATAGTAGAAGTAGCAACTTGTGCCACATTATAATTACTTGTACATGACGGTAAGAAATCACCTGTGTCTCCAACACCACCTCTATTAACATTGAATGGGGGACTGTTAATGCTCCATCACCTTTATTTACAGCTTGGGGGAATGCATACGAATACAATCCATAAAATGGTACAAACTATGAGTATGCACCGGCTCAGCAATCTCGAGCAACTTAGCACTCAGAAAGTTACAAAGGGCATTCACCACTGGATCTTTGGACGGAGGTCCGGCAGTCTGTTGTATTTGTTGGACATCATATGATGCCAGCCCTACCCCTACATTTGAAAAAAGGACATTTTTTCACAACAATAACAAAAATCTAATAATCTTTCATGCATCATATTGAATCGATGACACACTGACTGGTGTCTAATGGATATGACAAAACATTGCCCAAGCGAAATGATATGATTCTAGCTCTTTTTCTCTCATATAGTCAACAAATGCATTTGAAATAATAATAAATTCTGTAGGGCCCCTATGGAAAGATGATCACTCACATTTTATTTAAAAACGAACCCCCCCTACCCCCACTTGGATTTGGATCTCTAGTGTGGAAGTCAATGAAAATGTCAGTTCAACTTTACTGTACAAAAAATAGGGAATCCTGACTTAGAGTTTGTTTCAACAGAAAACAGATTGTTCTGGCCTGGAACAGTGCCTTGATAATAGGATGCGGGGGGATATTGCAATTTCTCATCATAAACCTAGAGAAGAAAATCTTAATGTAGCACAATCGGGAAGTCTTAAAGACATAGAGCTTAGAGGTCAAGATGGTAAATGATTGAGATATGTAGAGAGAAAAAATTACGGCCAGCCATAAACAAGTCCAACAGCCTTTAAGGTTAAGATATAAATTTAAAACATATGATGGTCATAACAGGATCATGTCCAGATTAGCGGACCCAAATAAATTGCCTACTTTTAGACATTGAAAATATTTAGGAACCACATTTTTGTCTCTATATAGAAAAAATGTGGTTCCATTATTCTTTGATGTATTGAACTAGTACATCGCACTACTCATAGGCCAAAAAATCCATCATTTGTAACATAAACACGAAATTGTTTTGATACTCGCCATCCATCTTGCACATCTTGTACGGTTTTTGCACAGAGCTCATTTACGTCCTTCCACGTCATATATGCACCCGTTTTTATGTAGACGAACAGCTAAAAAAATGTGTGACGAGTTTGAGTGTCTTTATCGGGGGGTAAACCCCGAACCCCCTTTTGCTTGATAAATAAATCATGGTTACTTTTATATGATTTCAAATTATATTTGGCTTTATATGAACTTAATATATCATTTACGCTTGTTGGGTGTGGGAAAACAAATTGATCACAAGGAGTTGATGCCTTTACGTCATACGCCTGCCTCACGCGCAAGAAACAAGAACGCCAAACTACTAATGGCGTGAAGCGTGCACTGTTGTACTTATTTTCTACGAAAATTTAATAAGCAATGCAGTAAATAGTATCTATATAATACATTAAAATATTTTTATTATACACGAAAACACGGTTTCAAGAAACAGCCTTGATGAAAAAAATTCTGATTCATATGTATGTACGTTGCAGCGTAGCAAAGCATGTGATGGAGGATCGTCACCCACGAGCGTTGAGTTACAGGTAAATAAAACTCACCCCGTGTTAATGAAGGGAAATTTGCCGTATTTTGACACAATATTTATATGGTTTAAATTTATTATTTATCCTATTTATGAATTAGAACTCATTATATATACACTCGCCCACAACATACTGGATGGAGATGAGATTATGATAGATAGTAAAGATACACAAAGCTCGTTAGTTTGACCATATTACAGGCATTATTTTCCAATGTGCACCTAAGAGGGGGTGACACAGGATAGTGGAACATGGAACATGGGGTCAAAAAAATAGTGGAACATGGAACATGGGGTAGAATAAATAGTGGAACATGGAACATAGGGGTAAAAAAATAGTGGAACATGGAACATAGGAAGTCATAGTGGTCATTTTTGTCGATTTTACAGTGTTTTGACTCAATTTTATGCTACTTTTGTTAAATAGGAGAGGTTTTGAACACACAATGAGGACCACATTGTATTGCAGTGTAGGTCAATATGATATCCTACACTTCATAATCGTGGCAATCCTCCAGCCAATGTTTTGTTTCTACAGCATCTACCTAATGTGCTTCTTTGGCTGAGTTTGGCAGTTAGACTCGTGACCAGAAGGTCGTGGGTTCACTTGCCAGTCGGCTCTGTTTGTGGGTGTTGAGCGAACTCATACCTAAATAGGTGCACACAGTTCTGTGGCACCTACACCTTAATTAGATATAAATCATTGGGTTGAAAGAGTAAGTAAGTGATTGTGTGATTATCTAGCATAAGTGTGCCAATGACCTGGTGTAAAATGTAAAGTCATGAGAGAAAGACTTGGATCACTATGAACCACCACATTTACATTTATATCTACCTGACTAAAACCTCTAATATAAAAGTTTGCAACAGTTACCTTTTCCTCAACATTATTACACTGCCCAAATTGGCACATATACACTACTGTGCTGAGTGTGAACGCTCAGTAAGTGCTCGTAGACAGTTGCACTCCTACTCCATAGCTTCAATAGGACAATTTCAGAGTATCCATGTTTATAATGGCTTTGCACAAAGGATGTTGGCTGGGTGGTAGAATAAGGCTTTGAAGGTTCAGACTCATCCTCAATGTGTTTAAAAAAAGAAGTATATGTTTGAAATTACAGAAGTTTTATATGATAAAAATTGATGCAGAAAGTGGCTCAGATTGCACATGTGAGCACACAAAATTTCAAAATTTCCCTTACCATAGCATGCCCCCAGACCCCCCTAGCATAGCACATTTATCACCATTGTTTGGTGCTTCTTAACCCTCCTCTCACTTACAACCTGGGGTGGTCCCATAAATGGATATTGGGAAAATTGTTGCCAGATGTCAGTCTACATACCCATAATATGGAACTGAACAGTGATTTACAAAGATCAATTGTGTCACTTCAAATGAAGCAAATTCCGTGTTTTTGTTCCGTTCCATGAGGTCTAACATAGGCTGAAAGCTATCTCTTCAAATGCTATATCCTCGTACATCCTCCCCCACCACCATCAAAATTTGTCAAAATGAAGCAAATTCTCTTTTGGGGGAGCATGCCCCAGACCCCCCTACCATAGCACATTTATCACATTTGTTTTCGCTTCTTAACCCTCCTATCACTTACAACCTGGGGTAGCCCCATAAATGGATATTGGCAAAATTGTTGACAGATTTCAGTCTACATACCCATAATATGGAACTGAACAGTGTCACTTCAAATGAAGCAAAATCCATGTTTTTGTTTTGTTCCATGAGCTCTACATAGGCTGAAAGCTATCTCCTTGTATATCCTCGTACATCCTCCCCCCCTACTCCCCCCTTCCTTGTCGCTATATGCTCCCTCGCAATTGTGAACCCCTTACAAAAAGCTTCTTATGCCCTTGGTTATGATAAAAGAAACCACTACAGTGTCATTGAAGAAAGTGATACTGGTAGTATAGAGGTAGAGGGGCTTCTGGCTTCTGGTGATTTCTCTTTTTCTTGCACATAGCCACACGAATGTTCATTTATGCATCAAAGAATTAACACTAATCAGTATATTACCGGGCCGTTCGGACCCCAGGGGTATACTTTTTGTCATATATTTTTATCCACTTGTTTTTTCTTCTTTTCCTATTTAGAAGTTATGACCCTGTAGCTTGCCTTTATCAGGACTGAAGATTATTTGATTTGGTTAAATATTAGGACTTTCATAGAAATTATTTGATTCGGGTCCACATATACATGTAATAAAGAATTCCTGATAAATGTGTTCAAAATTGTTTTCTTGGGATCATTTTCATAGTGGAACATGGAACATGAGAAATTATAGTGGAACATGGAACATAGGGGCAAAAAGATAGTGGAACATGGAACATAGGGGTAAGAAAATAGTGGAACATGGAACTCAGGACCCCTGTGTCACCCCCGTCACCTAAGTCAAACTCAGCTATTATAACCCGTAAAAGTATCAGAAAATGTCCAATGATATGAATGGATTGAACGCCTATTACTACTGATTGACCAATCCTAATTTTACATTAATAGGGCAGATAATAACGGAAATAACAGCCAAAAAGACTATATGTATGGTGGTTGATTTCCGTCAGCAAACTATATAAATCTACCAAGATCGTCTTTCTAAACTAAATCCGTGTCTTGACAGCTGTATCTTGCAATAGAACTCTAATAAGTTATTCCTGTGTGCAAGCTGTAGTAATAATGTTACATTTCACCAATCCTTCAAATGAAAGTTAATTTGGAAAATAAAATAAAGATATTAGGTCTCAACGATCCACCTGCTATGCAGTATCACTTTATTTTGATGAGTGCGGTCATGTTTGTCTAGATTTATAGATCAACCAAACACCTATAGATATTTCTTAACCCGTGTTGACAGCTCCATTTGTTATTATTTTCTGGTAAGGTATGGCTGTTTGCATGCTCTAGTAATATCATCACATTTTTATAATTCGTTTGAGAGAAAGTTATCCCGAAATAGAATTAGAAGGAAGCACTTTTGTGAGCAACCACCTGCTAGTCAGTATTTGTTTGTGATCCAACCCTCTCGTGGAACGTCAAACGTTTGCTGTCAGGACTCTGTGCAGTATTTTCATTTGGTAGTGGATGCAAAAAGATGGAAAAGTAAATGTCTCAGCAAATCTTTATTATCAATTATTTCTGCGAATACTTCTAGTATGTTGTAGAGCAGAGGTTAGCGAATTCAGCCGAAGTTAAAAGTAAGAAGATTAGCACAATTTTAATACAAGACTCTTGGGTAGAAAGTCAGCAATTTCTCTCTATTTACTACGGGGAACGAGAATCTTACCTGCAATCGGGCCAAAGTACAGCACGTCACGAAACCGTGGTTTCACGAAACCGAAAGTGTTTATGCAATAGAAACACACCTGATTAATTTTATTGTAATTTGATGTAAACTGGCACAGAACAGTGACGCAAAGTGTTATGGCCGATCGCCTGTCAAAAATCTTACATAGACTTAAAAAATGGATAAGTTGACAAGTAAATTAATGACACAAATAAAAACGATTGGTGAAAACTGTGGATAAACGGTTACTGCTTATGTAGACGAGCCGCTGAAAATGTGTGACTTATTTGAGAAGTTTTCGGGGTAAAACCCCGAACCCCCTTTGTTGTTTCGTGCAAGATATAAAAAGAAGGCATTTGAATCAAGAGGGAGCACAAAATGTAAGTCAATCTTTATAAAAAAACATCTTGGAAACACTCAGAAAAGGTTTCTCTTTTAATAGAGAAAGAAATGTGGTTCCAAATGTTTTCTTGGCAAGTTATTGATCTTATAATTTGGGTCCGCTAAAATATACATGGTCCGTCATAACACCTCTTTTAAAAATTACGTGACCCATATAGAGATGAAAAAAGAAATACTGATATCTGCTTTTTTCAGCATTTGATTTTTATGCTGGCAGTGATTGTACCGAATTGGTAATGAACATGTATTATATATAAAGACTCAGAGTAGAACTATAAAGTATTCTAGTAACTTGGTAGACAGCATATGGATTCACGTTGATTTGTGTCTTTAATCTTTTGCTGTTAACTATTCCAAAATGATCAATACTTTTCTTTACATATGTTTATTACATTACATTACATGTTTCAATTTAACAGACTCCTTCTCAAATACAAATGTTGATCATCAACATGAGTCCTTGAAAATTGTTGATAAAATGATATTTGATTTCATTTGGTCATCAGGCAAACATTATGTTAAAAAAAGAATGTACTTATACAAAATATAGAAAATGGGGTTTAAAAATGCCTGAAATATTTCGATGGATGATCAAGGCCAATAGATTATCTAGGATTAACCGTCCTCATTAAAGGAACTTTATTTTCCAAATTCGTTGGGGCAATTTGGGCATAAAGAATATGCCATTGTATGTTAAAGCTAAATGCAAAGATATTGTAAATAGTGCTCCAGAATTCTACAGGAAATTATGTCTTTGGTCCGAAGTCTTAAAGAGCCTAGTTCCTCTATTGAAGTAATTAATGAGTACTTATGGAATAATGAATTTATAAAGATAAATAATACTCGTATTCACTTCAAACATGGAAATTAATGGTATATCTCATATAAAATATATATTGACTAATGAATGTACGATTCTATCCAAAACAAGAACTACAAGACAAGACCGGTTTAATAATTAAAGTCATGCTATACAACTCCTTCATTAGTACTATACCAAAATCTTGGATAAGAGTCATTAACAAGAAAGATCTTTTAAATAATAATCAGACACATCTTTATCAAACTTGGCAATAAAATTAAATCATTGGAAAAAACTTCATTCTAAAGAGTTCTACAACCAATTTCATATTCCAGAAAACCCCCAATACCATCTGCTGTTCATAAATGGCAGTCCATATACCCGAATACAACTTTCATTGGAAACTCATTTACACAACTCCATATTCAATCACCACTGTTACAAACCTACAGCGCTCTCAATATAAAGTAATCAATAGATTTATTGCATGCAATAGTCTACTATTCATTTGGAGGAAAGAGGAACACAGTAATTGCAATCACTATGATGAAACAGATAACATACAACATCATTTGTATAGATGCAACAAATTGCAGCCTTTTTGAACCTCGCTCTTGGCCTGGTGGAGACAAGTTACCTCTGTATACATTAGCTTAAATATATACAATATCATATTTGGCATACTGAACGATAATAATGACATTAGTCAGGGGCTAAAATCCAAATTGTAACTCCTACCCCCTTGGAATGGTCCCACCTGCCAACCATGTCTTTTAGTTAAAAAGGGACCCCTATGGAGGGGAGAAAAGGGGTTGGCATTTCTTCATTCCACTTTGACCTCCTTTGGCACCCATTTTTAATTTGGCACTCGGTAACGTTAAAATACATATAAAATAGATTATACAATTTTTACTTGTATAATTTTTTCTGTTTTAAGCATTATCAAATCATTAAGAAAGATCCGAGGGTACATTTTTAGTGTCCATTGTTTCCGACTATGATCTCCCCATTTCCAATATGGCAGCCAATATTATATGATTTTTTGGTGTATTTTTACAATAAAATGCTGATTAGTTTTAAAAAGTTGTTCATTCTCATGTAGACTAGTCGGATTTTCAGAAAATCAAAGACCCTGAGGCATTTCAGACTAAAAGTTGCCAACTATGTGTTTGTG
>JAGTTF010000768.1:49323-68463 GCA_019095985.1 Streblospio benedicti | reverse complement strand
AGGGATTTTTCATTAAAAAAAGGGGTTTTTTTTAAAAATACCTTGACTTGTTCGGTCACCAATAATTCCATTAGTTTTCAACAAAAATGATCTTTTGTATCAATCGTAATTATTTTAAAACATTAACGTCGTAGCAAAATTTTGAGACGACCCGGACATTTTGTGAACTTAAGCCCTGGCCTTCAGTAAAAAAGGTCTCTGGTTTGTTGGCATTGCAACTAACTTCCAATCCTGCCAGCCCTTTCATATGCGTATGAATTTAAAAGAAAATGTTTGGTCTGTATTTTTGGTTAGGTGATCCACAGGGAAATTTTATAAAAGTATAGTTGAGTCCACGTATTTAAAGTTTCAATTCAGTTTTGAAATTAACTTAAAATTTTATTTTTTAGCGTGGATCATCGACCTTTTATTAGAATGCTCCGTTTTCTTTCATAATCTACAGTTTAAGATGTTTAAGACCGCAATACATGGTTGCAAATTGGATTGAAAAATGCTGTTTAAAACCCCTAGTTTTTAAATTGGTGCACAAGATGCAACGCTTTTGCATAACTGCGCCCAGAAAGAACTTGCGCATGTGTTTTTGTTTTAAGTAAAACGTGTTTATGCTAGAAAGTAATGTTAAATTCACGTGATGATTTTTTTAACTACAACCCTCCTAAAAATATAATGTAATATCTATAATCTACAGAAGTTTGTGTTTCCAACCATATCAATTATATGAAATATTTTGTGGGGCATTTCATTGACAAACTTTGAAGATAAAAATGGTTAATAGAGGATCTTTCCGATCGGGGATTTGACAGGTAAATCTTAGCGCTATATATTAAGAACATGCCAGTGAACTTTGCCCATATATCAGTCTATATTTCACCTAAAAATATTTTAATGTTATGACTATAAACTATAAGTATGCGTTTCCAACCATACCAATCACAAAAAACAGAACTTTTTATGACTAAACTTTGGAATCCAAAATGAATATCTCATCCGCCATGAATTTGACAATGGCAATAAAATTTTAGTAACAGGGAAGATAGATATTGGATGATATTTCAGCTATAAAGTTCAAATCATAATATAGTTCAATAATAATATAGTTCTATCCCATGGAAATAATCTGTAGCCAAGATGTCTGCTGTGCTTGTCAATACACAATATGGTGGCAGCGTTTAGAACTCTATTTGCGCTTCTGTAGATGACAGAACTTCTCCGGACTTGTTCAACAAGTAAAATACATCGTTGGGAACACTCGGGGAGATCAAGAGGTTGCCTGCCTACCAAGTTCGCGAGAAATCCGACCGTAGATGCACCCTCCCCTGCCACGTCACTGATCTAGATCAATCCATAACGTTAGATCTACAAGTAACCCGATTATCGCCCATACCGGTAACTTGGAAAACAAGACCAAGGCTGTGATCCTACCCTTAGACTTCAGGAAAATACATTAAGTGATTTCAAAGATACTGACAGCTGTCTGCAGGTGTTTAATAAATTAAACCAATGACTGTGGCCGTCTGTGAGACTGTGTGTTGCAAGTTGCAAACTGATGTCAGTGATTCAATGCCCATGTAAACTTGTGACTGGCTGTGTGTGTGTGTTGTAAACAAGTGTCAGCATTTTAAACTGGTGCTGTAAATTTGTGACTCTTAGACTCATGCAGTTGAGTGTGCCTTGAATTAGTTATTATACATTATATTGAATTATTAGTCTAACTATTATCATATTTGAACTAATTATTCCATTATTAGTGTGCTCATGAGATAAATATATTGAATAGTTAAGTTTACACAAGTGACTTAATTATCTATTTTTATTTGAGTGAATTGTGGTTAGACTATATAGTGGTTATAATTAAGCTAAGAATGGCAACTTACCAGATCCCTCCCCCCACCCCTATGTCCCTCTCCGGTGACGTCGCGGAAAACTGGCGGGAATTCGAGTCCTAATAGCGACTCAGTTGTCAGAGAAACTGCTGAAGGAGGACGGGACAGCTGATCCCGCGGGTCACAGAACTGTAGCAGCGACACTCTGTGCGGTAATGGGGCAAGCATGCAAAAAAGTTCTCGTAAATCTTTCGACCCTGGAAGAGGAGGATCGAAAACAGCCAGAAAAAATCATAGTTGCCCTCCGGGAATATTTCGTGCCACAGAAAAATGTGTTATACGAAAGATTTGTGTTCAACACCGCCAAACAAAAGCCGGGTGAGACAGTAGATGCGTTTGTTATGCGTCTGCGCCAATTATCAGAATCGTGTGAGTTTGGCCAGGCCCTACAAGATGATCTCATCCGAGATCGCCTAGTCATAGGGACTACAGACGAGATGGGTCGCGAGCATCTGCTGAGAGAGCGGCCGGTCCCAAATTTGGCTCGGGCGGTAGAGCAGCTCAGAGCTGCGGAAATATCACGAAAGCCATCGCGAGGCTATTTCCGGAACGGCGTCGGGATCATCGCAAGTTGAGCATATCAATAAGAAGCCAAGGAACAAATCCCGTGCTTCGGCTCAACAGTCAGGCCAACAAGCAAAACCGCGAAAGAAACAGAAGCCTGGACAAGGCAAGTCACAGGAGAATAAACCGGAGAATAAACCTCGATGCAACTACTGCGGAAGAGACAAACACCCCCGACGGGAATGCCCGGCCCGAGACAGTGAATGTAGCAAGTGCAAAAACAGGGGGCACTGGGCGGTCGCCTGTAGAAGTAAACTCACACAGGAGATAAACGTAGAAGAAAACCCAGTTGGCTACGATTATGTTGATGGGTCTAATGAGATTTATCTCGGCGAGGTCAACGCCATTGATTCAACCGGTGAAAACTTCTGGTCTGCCAATGTGGAAGTCGATGGGAATACAACGGAATTCAAACTCGATAGTGGCTCTCGCATATGTGTTGTGAGCAACACAACGCCCTGGACAAGAGGGTTAACGCTCTCTCCAACGAAAGCATCTTTTCGTGGCCCTGGAGGAGTCAACTTGAACCACCTCATAGTAGGGTTTGTCCGCCAGGCCAAGTTGGTCGTCGGCAAGGCGGTGCACACCGAAGATGTATACATTATGCGAAACCAGAAGAAGAATCTTCTTTCCAAATCGGGCGATTCAAGCTCTTCAACTCCTCAAGCCAGCAGCAACTGTCTATGCCATCGAGTTGTCAAGCGATGTCAAGAAGGAGTTCCCAGAATTGTTCAAAGGGCTAGGCATGCTGAAGGATGTGTACAAGATCCCTCTCAAAGAAGATGCAACTCCAGTATGTTTGTACACGCCTCGTCGTGTAGCGCATCCACTGCTGCCCAAGGTTAAAAAGCAGCTGGAGAAAATGGAGACGGCAGGTGTAATATCGGCTGTCACAGAACCAACAGAATGGTGCTCTGGAATGGTTGTCGTCCCGAAACCGTCAGGAGAGATCCGAGTATGCGTTGACCTAACGCCACTCAACAAGGCTGTCAAGAGAGAGATTCATCCGATGGCTAAAGTTGGCGACAACCTCGCGAAGATTCGCGGAAGCAAGATATTCACGGCTCGATGCAAAATCTGGGTTTTGGCAGATTCCTCTGCACCCAGAATCGAGACTACTCACCACATTCGTAACACCGTTTGGACGATTCTGCTACAATCGTCTACCATTCGGTATTAGTTCAGCACCCGAGGTATTCCAGAGGCAAATGTCGAGGATACTGGAGGGTCTCGATGGCGTTATCTGCCATATGGATGACATTCTGGTACATGCAGAAACCCAAGAGAAACATGATGAGCGATTGAGAAAAGTACTTGCAAGGCTACGAGATGCGGGAGTGACCTTGAATGAGAAGTGCTCTTTCAGCCAAACAAGCATAAAGTTTCTCGGACATGTCGTATCAGAAGAAGGTATCGCCGCAGATCCAGACAAAACTAAAGCCATCAAGGAGTTTCCGAAACCTGCAAATATCACAGAACTCCAGAGATTCTTAGGAATGACCAACCAATTGGCTAAGTTCTTACCGGAACTGGCAAGGATGAACGAACCTCTTCGTCAGCTTCTCAAGAAGGAACAGATGTGGCTATGGGATGCACCACAGCAGGAGGCCTTTGAAAACATCAAGCGTACGCTGTCCTCTGCAGAAGTGTTAGCCCATTATGACCCGACCCTGCCGTGTGTCATCGCGGCTGATGCTTGCCAAGATGGCCTTGGAGCTGTTCTCCTTCAGACTGACGTCCATGGCAACAGGCGTCCTATCGCATATGCTTCTCGGTCTCTCACTGACACCGAGAAAAGATACGCCGTGATAGAGAAAGAAGCTCTTGCGGCAACATGGGCCTGTGAAAAGTTCTCGGACTATGTCTTAGGTTTGAAGTTCACCCTGGAAACCGATCACCGACCGCTGGTACCTCTACTATCCACGACCGAGCTTTCCAAAATGCCGGCTAGAGTCTTGCGATTCAGACTCCGCTTGATGCGTTACTCACCTGAAGTGAAATATGTCCAGGGGGTCTACCAAAATACGGCTGATGCGCTCTCAAGAGCACCCGTGGGCAAACCAACGACGGAAGATGATATCTTCGTCGAGGAAGCGGAAGCATTCAAAGATTTGGTCATCCAACACCTCCCAGCAACTGATCGCAGACTAGAGGAATTACGCCAAGCCCAAATGAATGACGCAGTCTGCACCCAAGTGAGGAGCTGGGTGAAAGATGGTTGGCCGCCAGTGATGCCTAACTTACCGTTGATAAAGCCCTACTGGGACAAAGCACCACACTTCACCATGAATGATGACCTCCTAATGTTTGACGACCGCCTAGTTATTCCCCAGACGCTCCAGCTGGAAATCCTGGAGAAGATCAACACAGGACACCTGGGGATAACCAAATGCAAAGGTAGAGCACAGGGAAGTGTTTGGTGGCCCTCAATCACCTCGCAAGTCGAAGCGATGTGCAGGAGATGCCCGACATGCATTCTCCACCAAGATCAAGCCACGGAACCCCTCATCGCACTCTCGCCGCCGGAAGAAATATGGGAAAGAGTAGGAACCGACCTATTTGAATGCAAGTCGAAACACTACCTTCTTGTGGTAGATTATGGTTCCAGGTGGCTCGACTTCAAAGAACTGGGATCAACAACCAGTCAGGCCGTGATCCGCGGCCTCAGTGAAGTTTTTGCAACACATGGATTGCCGAAAGTCCTCATTTGGGACAACGGGACCCCAATACGCTTCACAGGAATTTTGGAATTCAGCAAAGACTGGGGCTTCACCCACATCACGTCGTCCCCAGGTATCCAAAAGCAAATGGAGAAGCGGAACGAGCCGTGCGCACCGCTAAGGCGATCCTTAGCAAAAACACCAACCCCTACCTTGGACTGCTGGCCTACAGATCCTCACCGATCTATAACGGCAGAACCCCGAGTCAGCTCCTTATGTCACGCCAGCTACGCACAACCGTACCAACAGTAGCAGCAAAGCTGACTCCAAAAATACAGGATTTCAAAAAAATCCAAGAAAAGGAGACTGAGTACCGAAGCCGGTACACACAGGACCACAATCGACACCATCGAGTGGTACAGCTCCCCTGTCTCACCCCTGGTGATCGTGTCTATGTTCGGGATCAGGCTCGCTATGGCGAAGTCCAACAACGCATGACCAATCCCAGGTCATACCGGGTCTCTATGGAAAACGGCAATGTCATTCGTCGGAACAGGAGTGCCTTAATTCATACTGGCACCTCACGAGAGACGTCACCACCTCGTCCGATACCCGGGGAAACACCAGTAGTCCCGATTACGATGCCGAATACGCCTGAGAAACCAACAACCCCTGGTCCTGCCCCTCAAAACCTTTCTCCCCCCAGACCTCAAACCCTTGTGTCCCCTAGAAGGTCACAGAGAGTGGTCAAGTCTACACAGAATCCTGATATGGTTTATTATTAGCAATGATGGTTCTCAATCTAGAGAGGAAAACATTTGACATTTCTTAGGAGATAGTTTTTATCAACAAGTGTTTTATGTTCACTATTTCATAGGGAATATAACAAGTTGATTGTTACTTCTGCATTGTTCATTGTATTTTTTAATTGTTCATTGGATAAATATTTTGCATTGTTCATTGTATTACTTTTTGAAATATTGTTAATAATTTAAAGGGGAGATGTTGTATATGTATGTTACTATCGCCTGACAATAAAGAGTCCCAACCAAGATGTCTGCTGTGCTTGTCAATACACAATAAATACATTAGAAAAAAAAAATGATCTCTGAATTGGGTGAACTCGCAAGAACATGTAAAAAAGCAGAAAATGTCCAGGTTTTTGCCTAAAATCATCTTGTTAGATGGCTGGCTGTCAAAACTTGAAACTTGAAACTTTTTGCATATGCTGACAAGGAAAAACAAAGGAATCACAACAGCCCAAAATTTCATGCTAAATTGGCCACATCTCTCCTTATTATCCATCGGATTTTTAAAATCTTTTTTTAAATTGTTTCTGTTATCATTTCCCATCACATAGTATTTTTTTTTTTTAATTTTTTATAATTAATTCCATATTTTGATGTGGACACTCTACTATTAGCAACTCGGGAGAAAACCGACTGGTAAACAATCTCAGAACAGTGTTAAACACACGTACAGTATTGTGCACTGAAGATAAAGATCCTACCTCTTCCGGTCTCAATACTCATTTATGGGTAACTACTGACAGTGTACGAGGTGAATACGAGGTATGTAATATATGTTATTACTTTTTGGATTTAAACTTCCGCCTATTTGCGTTCATGTTTCGACAGACAATCTAACTTCAAATCCGACCGATTAAAAATGAAACTACCAGGATAAACAGATTGCGCTGGAATGTGTATTAAAATGTATTTGTGATATCTATTTGGAAGCGATTTGATATTGAATTGTTATTCTTAGGTGATGTTCATTTTTTATTTGCGGTGGTTAATTAATTAATGTTTTTTTTTTTTCATCTGGTAGATCCATATGATAACGAAGAAAACGTAAATTGATTTTATTCGGAATGATTAAGCCGTTGCGTAGCAACAACTGCGTTTCCCAGTTCTAGATGTACGATATTTTATATTTTTGTTTTATATAATAACTAGCTGTCTACCCTGCGCTGCTCGGGTTGAAACAGATGACATCCGAAACACATTAAATGCTCCTCCCTCGCCATCCTTCCCTCTGTCCCCTATCCCTCACAGTCACACCAGCTCCCGTCAGTATATGTACATAATGATAATACAGGTTAACGGATGGTAAAGTAAGTAAGTATGTACATAATACAGGTTTGTGACAGCATGACAGATTATATAGGTACAACTCCACATTTCTCCCATGGTCATATGTCACTGCCAATATACAAACTACATGTATACGGCAATGATGGATCCCTCTAATATCCCTCCCCCTGCTACTGCTACCCTGGTAAATGTGTGCGGAACAGATTAAATCCCCCCAACCCACACACACTACCCTTCCTTCTGCTGCCAATCCCCTTTCTCTCTCCAACCCTCTCTGCCCCATCCCCATCTAAACAGGTCCAGAACAGACTAAATGCATCTCCATCACCCCCCTCCCCTGCTGCTGTTCGGGGTTGAAAACGGATGAACATATGAACTCCCTTTACCCTAATTTCTACCACCAACCCTTAACAAAACAGGTCTACCCTCCAACCCTCAACAGACAAAATGCACCTCCATGTGTGTTCGTATACATGTGTGACGTGCAACATACCTTTGGCGTATACAAATGTTTATCCTATTACGTTACGTTCTGTGCACTGGAAACAGCATAATAAAGATATGCTGTAAAATACTTTATTCTTCTATTTTGATAGTAACAAAGAATAGATTTGGTTTTGAAATGTGTATTAAAACGACCACCAAGTTGTCCTGGTTTTACATACATAATTTGGAGTAATACGTATTCTGGTTAAAGCCTCTTTTGACCAAAAAAATCCCTTCTTCTTTTTTATATAAAGATATGAATAGGGAATTAAATAAATTTAAAATTAGTCATGTACATTATAGTTACAAGTTAATTGATTGAAATGTCTTATTTGAAATACCAGTAATGGTATGTAGATCTTACAAGCAGACAAGCGTTTAATCACTGAGCATCAGATGTCAACAGATTAAACTCTGAAATATTTCATCAGAGATTGGAATATCATAATCTATTGATTTATGTGATCTAATTCTTAATTTAGCGTTGTTTCCTGGTTTTTTATACGTAGCCGACATGAACGTATGTTACTTCAGTGAGAAAAATTGGGGAGTAGCCCAAACTGGCCAGGCAGGGCCAGTGTTTTTGAAATCTTCACTAGCCCTTCTGATACCTTACTGGCCCTGCAAGTGCTGAAAGGGCGCTAAGCATCACTAAGGGAGTCTGGGGATATGCCCTGCCCCCCTCCCCCAGAATTTTTGTAATCTAATTATTATTAAGTGGTCATCAGAGGCCATCTTAAAGCATTTTAAAGGGTTTAGACAAAGCAAAAAGGCAACCTCATTAAGTTAAATCATACTTATTTGAATTTATTTACAAGTGTAATCAGAAGAAAAAAAACTCATGCCGTGATAAAATGTGACTAAAGTAAACCATTAAAAATGTTTGCCAAACCAAAAACTACTGAATATAAAATCGGCGCTAAATGCTGCATTATTTTTTTTACATATAAAATTACATGGCGCAGATGAATTTTAAAGATAAAATACCACGAATATAATCAAAATAAGACAAACTTTTATGTTCGCCAGCCTAGCCAATGTTTGGGGAAAGTTACTGGTCCTTCAAAGTTGTACTAGCCTCAGGCCAGTGGGCCAGTACCAATTTTTGTCACTGTTACTTATGTACGACACGTTGTCCATGCTTATTTAACATCACGTGTTCTAAGCATGGAAAGTGCGAACTGAGAATCTGCAAATCCTTGGCAAGGCTTGCATTGATCAATTGACCTAATTCCAATCCCTGGCATTAAAAAGCCTGTGATTGATCAAAACTTTATGAGCAATAGTTATGCTTAGCGCATGCCAAGTTTCTTAACTCGAAAAAACAAGTTATGCTCTTCCATGAAATATTGCATTAAATAAAATCAAACATAAGCGAAGTAAGCAATGTAATGAAATCTATACTTGAATTTTCTGCAGCAAACTTAACATGGAAAACTGTAAGAGAACGAGAAATATATATAAACAAAAGTATCATAATGATCAAAGATTCATCGGGCCAGATCAATTAACTTGAATGTGCAAATACGTAGAGCATTGCACAGTGAGCCAGTAGTAGTATGGTTCGAGCATAAAGGTAGAAACAATTAAGAGGGATTATAGGTAAAGCCATTAAAATTTGAGCAATTAGGGATTATAAGGTAGAAGCCATTAACGAGAAAACTTATAGGTAGAAGCCATTAATCACGCCGGCAGTTGGCCGGGTCAGCAGCCAGGTGGCTGGTCGGCTGGCGGCTGGCGGCGCTACCGACTCATCTCGGGCGGATCGAGAGTTTTAGCTCGCGGTCCGATAGTTTTACTCGTAATTTTAAAGTCATCGTTGGTATAAGCGTAGAAGAGGTGGGGAAATTGTCAGTGTTTGTCGATAAGCGCTCATGGCGGAATATCGGCGTGACGAGCGTCGTGTTGAAATCGATTCCTCGCTACCGGGGCGCCTCTCGACCTCCCCTCCCTAGCCAGCGTTTTTAAGTAACGTCGTCTACGACCCCGTTCAGTTTGCGCCCTCCGTTTGAGGTAAAAAAGATCGGCGGTTCTATGTTACTTTTTCGCCAGCGCCGGTGCTCAGAGTCCATATAAGCCCGAGCATTCCATAAAAGCGGTGACGCAGGCCGCCACCACCAACTCGTGCCTGGAATTCTACATCCCGCCCAGCCCGAGGTACATCCGTCTGGACTCGGTGACCCTTGGCCCTCCAGCTGCAGATCGTCGACCGCCAGGGCGATCCGGTGGGCGAGACGGAAAACGTGACCCTCACCAACCACCCCATAGCCTCTCTCTTCGGTAACCTGGAGGTGCGCCTCAACGGCGTCGACTGCAACCAATTCCCGCCCGTTCTACAGCTACAAATCGTACCTGGACACCCTCACCGGGTGCGGTAAGGGACGCAAAACCTGGTGCGAGGCTATGATGTTCTCGACCGAGAGGGGCGACATGGACAACCCCGGGTCTCGTCGATTCGTCAGGCGACCAGCGGAAGCCTTCCAGCAACCCCAGCCTCAAATGGCGTAACGGCGCACCAGCGGGGGTAAGGTCTGCGAGATAGAAGGCCGTCTGAGCGCCGACATTTTCAACTGCAAGCGCTACATGATCAGCACGGTCGGCGTCGGCATACGTCTCTGGCAGAACAAGGACCGGTTCAGACTTATGGCCGGGGCAGCGGAGAGTAAGGGCTACGGTGCGATTCGTCGACTGCTCCCTCAAGGTCGAGATGGTGACCATCGCCAAGGACACGGTCATATCCCACGAGGCCATCCTGGAGAAACACGGACGCCCTGTACCCCTACAGTCGTCGGAGTACAAGGTGTACAGCATCGCCATGAAGCGACCTCACCTTCTGCGTGGACAATCTTTTCAACGGACGGGTGCCCAAGTCCGTCATGTGCGTCCTGGTGTCTAGCGGCGCCGTCAGCGGCGACTCGCCCTCAACCCCTACAACTTTCGTCACTACAAGCGTCAACTACGTGAACCTGTCCGTGGGCGGGGTCCCCGTCCCCTCCTCCCGCCCCTGGAATCTGGACTTCGGCGGGACCAGTGCGTCGAGGCCTTCGTCAACATGTATAAAGGCGACCGGGCGGTTCGGCAGGGGGCGCGGGGCCGGCACGAATCTCGGCGACTACAAGCGAGGCAACACGGTGTTCGGTTTTTCCGTGGCGGCGATGACCGGCCTGGCGACCCCGTCAGAGGGGTCACGTGCGTCTGGAGATGAAATTCGCCAAGGCTTTGCCTCACCAGGTCAGCGATCGTCATCGGTAAATTTGACGCGGTGCTCAGCGTCAAAAAGTCGCGCCTCGTGCAGATCCGCGCCCCATAAGAGGCGCGGTCCTCCCCGACCGAAGTCGATAGTTATGAGCGTTCCCCTAAAATTTCACGCGCCGGCTCTCATCACGCTGTCGGGCGCCAGCGGATCGGGTAAAAGCGGTGTTCACCGACCGTCTCATTAAACGCCCGGCGCCCTCTTCGACCAGCCCGTAGCGGGCGTCATGTACTGCTACGGCCGACCAGCCGGTCTTCGAGGCGATGGCGAGAGACATCCCGGCATCGTATTCTACAGAGGCGTCCCCCACGGTCGAGTCCGTCCGGGAGTGGGCCGGGGGGGCGGCGCCCACAGGCTCCTGATACTCGACGACCTTCAAACCACGGCCCTGGAATCCAAAGACGTGGCCGACATCGCGACCGTACACTCTCACCACAGCAACGTGTCGTGCGTCACCGTCTACCAGAACCTCTTCGGATCCGGTAAATACGCCCGAACCATCGCCCTGCAGGCCCACTACATAGTCGTCATGAAGAACTTGAGAGACCAGACGCAGCTCTCGCACCTCTCGAGACAGATTTACCCGGGCAAACCTCAACTCCTGCCGAACCTCATGAAAGCCGTGACCAAGAGAGGCCAATACCCCTACATCCTCATTGACCTGAGCCCGCACTCCGACACGGACTATAGGCTGAGAACCGACATCTTCCCCGGCGAGCTGACGCGTGTCTACGCCTTGAAGTAAAAAAAAAAAAAAAAAAAAAAAAAAGAGAGAGAGAGAGAGAGAGAATGGCTCTCACCACCCACGCGCGCTTTCTCAGAATGTTTCTGAAAGACGACCCGAGGGACAGCGGACTTTGCGCTCAGAGACAGCCTTGACAGCTCTCCTGAAGCACGCTCATAAAGGCGAGATCATGGCTCTGTGCGAGATAGCTCTGAACATTCTAGCTAAACGCCTCCCGGTACCCCTCATTTAAAGCCTTACTTGCGCAAAAAGGTGACAGCTCTTAGGCGTCTGTCCGGCAAGACCACCCCGACCTCGGCGTGAAAGCTACTGGCGCGAACCTTGGCGAAGCCCTCTGCGAAGCGGCGAGATCGCTCATAGAGTGATGGCTCTGAAGCACCTAGGCGGGTTCGTCATGGTTCCCGAGGAGATATGCGCTAAGCTGACCGAGAAGCGCGCGCCCCACCGGACCCGCCTCAGACCCCGCCTCGGGACCAGTCGCCTTTGACGGCCGACGACGTCGTCGAGGCTCTTCCCGCGAGTCTTAGAGAGCGGGGGACGCGGCTGGTTCACCTCCTCCGCACGGTGATGGAGTGGAACCGACGCGGTGAGATCGTAAACCGCTATACGGACGCCCGATCCCGGCAGCAACGTGGTCAACGCCGTCCGATACCTCCTCGGCGATGAGAGAGTCGGCGACCCGCCAAGCGCTACGTGACCGAGGTGGCACGCGACACCCACATACTACCAGTCATCGGGGAGGGAGGAGGAGGAGGAGGAGGAGGAGGACCGCAACGATCTTTCCCCCCCCCTCTAGAGAAAATAGAGAATAAAAAGACTTCGAAAAAGACTGAAAATAAAAAAAAAAGAGTTCCGTAGAGAAAATAGAGAATAAAAAGACTGAAAAAAAAAAAAAAAGAGAAAATAGAGAATAAAAAGACTGAAAAAAAAAAAAAAAGAAAATAAAAAATAGAGAATAAAAAGACTGAAAAAAAAAAAGTGTCCCGTAGAAAAAAAGACGGAAAATAAAATAGAGAATAAAAAGACTTCGAAAAAGATAGAAAATAAAAAGCTCCGGAAAAAGATAGAAAATAAAAAGACGGACGCGTGGTGGGAATTAGAAGATAAAACGGGCTGGTTAACTCTTTGAGAGGGAGACAGCTGGAGGTAGAAGCCATTAATCACCAGCCCAGCCGCTCGCCGATGAGCGGCTGGAGCTATACGGGAGAAGCCATTAATCACCAGCCCATTAATCACCCGTGAGCGGCCTATAAGGGAGAAGACATTAATCACGCGTCGACCGCCAGCCGATGAGCGGCTGGAGTTATAAGGTAGAAGCCATTAATCAACCGCTTGACGGGTCTCTATATAACCGGAGGGAGACCGGCAGCGTCTACCATTCGCGAAAATGTCCGCCACGCATCAACCGAGACCCGCGGCGTCTACCACTCGCGCCGTGACCAAAGTGGCCGAGGGCTACCTCATCGTCGGAAACCCCTACAAACCGGACAAGGCCATCACCGTGAGCGAGGCGGCCTGGAGGGAGCTGGTGAACCTCCGTGACGAGATCGGCGCCGCCTTCCGAGAGCCCGGCGAGAAGGACTGGGTTCTGGAGAAGGCGCGCCGTCAGGCGGCGTGCGGCGCTAAGCGTAAGCGTCTTTAACAATAGGACCTACGTCCACGTGAGGGCCTGGAGCGGTCGATTCCCCACGAAGAACGGTACCACGGTGTGGGCCTGGGGAGACTTTGCCGAGCTCCTGACCCCCAGCGCCGCCCGGCGACAAGGATAAGCGGTATCGGCGTCGGCGAAGATGATGGCGTTAAACTGGGCTCGAGGCGTACGCCGCCATCCTGACCGAGACCGCTACGAGGGAAATGAGACGTCTCTGCGAGGGGTGCGTCAACGATTGGCCGTCCCAGCTAGATCACGCCTGTATCACGGGCTGCCCGGCACCGTCGCGGAGGCTGTGGGCAACGTGTCGGTGACCCCGAATGCCAGCGCGGTTCGTCTAGCTCAGGCGGCCATGGAGGCGCTCCTACGTGCTGGGGAGGGTCCCGAGCGGCGCTGGAGGAGGTTATCGCTCGACACGACGACCGTCTTCGCGAGACCCTCCGCGAAAAGCCTCATCACTGGCTACTGACCAGCGGAGAGGAGAGAGAGAGAGACTGACTGGACGTATATATAAAAAAAGAAACTATAGATTGACTGGTTTTGCGCGTCATTGTATAAGACTGGATATATATTTTTTAACTATAGATTGACTAGTTTTGTGTACGTAGATTGAGTAGATCGATTCGTGTCATTGTAAAAAAAAAAAAAAAAAAAAAAAAAAAAACGTCTCTCGCTTTGTATATATATACGCTTTTATCTATGTAAAAAAAAATTTAAAAAATTTACGTCTTGCTTGTATATATATGTGCTTATATCTATATGTGTGTGTTTTTTATTTAAAAAAATTGTAATTGTAATTCGTCTCTCGCTTATATCTATGTGTGTGTGTAATAAAAAAAAAAAAACAAGAGTTTGCGTTTGCGTTTTCTGTTCAAGCCCCTTCTTATCTAAAGACCCTATAAATACGTTATCTAAAGCTTAAAACCCCCCCCGAGGTTAATAATTTATAGTAAACGCTGGGGCTATCTTAAAAGAAAAGGGGGGGAGGATTCTCTTTATATTCTAGACATCCCTCTATATATGTAACATTCTTATTAAAAAATTTAGACATCGTTCAAAGGAGGTAAAAGTTCGATTATTCACTTCATATTGTTCAAGTTTTTATGGTTGCGCGCTACGGTCAAACTTTAGGCAGCAAACCTATTTAAAACTGAATATTGCTTACAAACAAATCTTCAGATCATTTTTCCATTGTTGTAGAATAGGTACTTCTAGGCAAATGTTGAGCTTAGGTATTGATTGTTACCCTGTTATCTTACGTAAATTGATTTTTAGCTTAAAAGAACGTATTTTTACTAGCTCTAATATTATTGTTGCAACCATTGCGGATGCTATGTTTTTTTAGATGTTCCAACTCGTTTAAAAGGTGGATAGATCAAATATATTCGTAAAAGATAATGCGATACTAACTTGTACATAATGTATTATTCCAATTAACAATTTCTACGGATTTTTATATGTATATACATGTAATTTATCTGAAATAAAATTATGTTATGTTATGTTATAACGTATTCTACAAGAAATTAGAGGAAACGAACGTCTTTAAGCCTTCACACTTTTTATTCGTAGTAATATATACGGACAATCTTTAAAACTTCACACTCTTTGTATTATAATATATACAGAACATCTTTAAAACGTACACTTTTTATTCGTAGTAATATATACGGACAATCTTTAAAACTTCACACTTTTTTATATATATACAGGACATCTTTAAAACGTACACTTTTTATTCGTAGTAATACAGTCCATCTTTAAAAAAAA
Organism: Streblospio benedicti; assembly: GCA_019095985.1. Classification (NCBI taxonomy): domain Eukaryota; kingdom Metazoa; phylum Annelida; class Polychaeta; order Spionida; family Spionidae; genus Streblospio; species Streblospio benedicti. Next base: position 53,355 of record JAGTTF010000768.1, on the reverse strand, counting down.
CTTCACTGTTCCCAATATATATACAGAACATCTTTTACACTTTTTTAAATACAGACCATCTTTAACACTTCATTTTTTTATAGTATATATACAGAACATCTTTAAAACGCACACTTTTTATTCGTAGTAATATATACAGACCATCTTTAAAAAAACTTCACGCGTTCCCAGTAATATATACAGAACATCTTTCACACTCTTTATTCGTAGTAATATATACGGAACATCTTTCACACTTTTTTTTTGCACTCCCGGCAATATATATATACAACATCTTTACAAAACGTCTCACTCTTCTCACCCACAGTAATATACAGAGTAGGCGATATATATATATATACAACATCTTTACAAAACGTCTCACTCTTCTCACCCACAGTAATATACAGAGTAGGCGATATATATATACAACATCTTTACAAAAAACGTCTCACAAAAATTCTCACCTATATATAATATACAGATCTAGCAAAAATAATACGGAACATCTTTATACAGAGCTAGTTTTTTAAATTTCAGTTTTCACACGTTCCAGGCAAATATATATATAATATACAGATATATTTGAACATCTTTACACAAAAAAAAACCTCTCCCGTCCCCAGTAATATACAAAATATATATACGTGACGTCTTTACAAAAAACTTACAACGTCCGTGAATTATGACGTCAGCGTATCTATGGCTAGCTAGTTCTTTTAAAGGTAATTTCAGTTTGGGTAGGACAGCGTCGTGGCGCCTACCCCCCCTCTTTTCCGTGTCTGGAATCTGCATCCTTGGCGTTGAACACGTCGTTCCAAAGTAAATTCCCCTCCCGTCCAGCCCGCATTTGCCGGTCCATTCCCAGACGGCACGCCCGCGACGTCCTCGTTTCGGCGTCTCGGGGTCTGGAATAAACGAAAAAAAGACCCCGAAAAAAAAAAGTATAACCTTATTCTTCACGGAGTCATTTAAAAATAACGAAAACACGATTTTTAAAAAAGAAAACAAAAAGCGGTAGCGTTAAAAGAATCCTACCCGTGTTGGAAGCGGCACGTCTTCGAGATGTAGAGCCGCCCAGAGCTCGCTCCACGACGGGCACGTCGTCACCGGGCTGGCTTTGGTGGAGCGCGCGCCGACACAGCCCGACTCCTCCTCCTCCTCCGTCCGTCTACAACACAAGATTACAAATATTCTAGCGTAATTATACGCGGTTAACGTACGATAATCGTATCTATAATAAAAAAAAAGCGTTTATAATACGTGATAAACCGTAATTACAGTTAGAAAAAAAAAAAAAAACGGGGGGTTTATGCGACACGAAAAAATGGTAAAAAAATAAAGTAACAACTCTCGTCGTAACCATTTAACGTCTCTCTAAAAAAATGGTCTCTCTCTCTCTCTCGTTTAAAAAAAAAGACATTTCACGCTTATTTACCTCAATTACGACGAGCCCTCGTTGTGAGAAAAGCGGACGTGCGGCTGATGGTAACATTCAGACCAAACACAACGTCGCTTAAGATTTCCCACTGGTCTCTGTCGATGTCGTACTGCACGGCGAGATCCGTACGACCCTTCGATCCCCCGTAAATCCTGATATTTCCATCTATCAGGACAGTGGCGCCAAATTGGTGAACGCGCGGTGGTGGGGTCAAGTTGGTCCAGCTACGGGCGCGAGTATCGTAGGCGAGACACAATTTTGACTCGCCACCAACGAGGTATATAGAATCTTTATAGCTCACGGCGGCCGATCCGTACGCGTGGTTAACGGTCCCTGGAGGGGACGGTCCTCGGGCCCAAGTATCTTTTACCACGTCGTATACGTGCATATAAAAACCGTGGTTGGGTACAGCTGGCTCGTTGACACTCGAGGTGCTCGAGATGACGTAGGCGCGTATACCGTTCTTGACCACAATGGGCGAATTACCCGGAGCACGCGGGATAGGGCTCACAGCGTCCCACTCGTTCTTATCAACATCAAAAGCTGGAACCGTGTCTTCCCCATGGCGTCCGCCGAATATATACACCGTTTTACCGAACGCTAAAGAAGAGTGTTTGCTGCGCTCCCCCCGCATATCGGCCACCCTGTTCCAAACGTCGTACTTGATCCAGTATAAATAGGATTCCCTCGAATCGACCCCGTCATCTACGCCTCCGCTTAACAGCAGACAGTCGTCAACGGCGCAGACACTGGCGTATCTCCTGTACTTCGGGGGAGGCGCCAGTTTCCTCCACTGGTGCTTATTGTCGCATATTCTGGGTTTAAAATGCTTATGGATACCGTCATGATTGGAACACCCGCCGATGAGAATGATGCAATTATTTTCGCCCGTGAGAGCCGATCGTGAACTATCTTCCCGTATACTTCTTTCAAACATGACATTACCGATAATTTGCCGTACTTCGTCGCTAATGATATCAGCGTTTTCCTCAGCTAGCTGTTTTAGGAACTCGTCAGAGCACTTTGCCGGGTTTGTACACTTCAGCAAATCGCCAGCTTTCTTCAACCTGTTCTCTTTGTCATATCTAATCCAGTCAACGCACGCTTGGAGCAGAAGGTCTTCGTTTCTTACTTTAAAACTCTCGTAGGAGAAATAGTCTAAAATTTCGGCTAATGAAAGTCGCACGAATTCTGAGGATTCTACAACCCTATGCGTAAACTTGTAAATCGTCTCTCTGGCTCGTTCTACCAAAAACCCCAAATTATATACGGTTCCAACTCGCAGCCACCCTAAACAATTATCGGGATTAAGTTCGTCGACGACGTATCGCTCGCACCAGTGCTTGATAGCCGGTATCTGCAGATAGTCGGCGGCGTGGGGGACATCCTCGATATGGCGGTATTCAGCGGTTAATCTGCCCGTTACATGTAGTCAAAAAACGAGCCGCATTCGAGCTCGAGGTTACCCCCTCAAGGTGACCGTACCGCGCTGACGTTCGATCATATCGTTACTAAAAGCAGCCTCGAAGTAGGGACTTCCTGCCGCCAATACCATCCTGTGACACGGCGGGGAAGCTCCCTCCACCACGACAATTAAGTCTGTAAACTCATCGTTCTGTCGGTTGATGTAGAATTTCTGGCACTATAGGGCAGGACATCAGCGCTTCTCGAGTTTTAATAACGCGACATCGATAAGACTTCTCGCCTTCTAGCCTATCTTTTAAACGCTATCTCTCTCTCTCTTTTTTTTTTAAATCGAGGTTAAAAAAAATAAGACGTATTCTAGACATCCCAAAAGCTTCTATATAACTCGTTCTACGTATATACCGTCTGAGGCACCTTTCTCCGGAATAAAAAAAAAAATCCGCCTGCCAATCTTCCGCTGGAATAGTCTTTAAACTTATACATCGTTCGTATTTTTGAGAGGGGGAAAAATTGAAAAGTTTAGCTCTGGTTAGGTTGCATTATGGATTCTAAAGGAGGGATTTCTGGCGATTTTCATCCGGACAGTTTTTTTTTTCTGTCATAACGCATCGTCACTGCATCTGGAATGACTTTTTAAATCGTTGGCCCCTTGTATGCATTAATTAGTCCAACCCGGGGTTAGACAATGGGTCGTTAAATGGTCATCGCTTTGCCCCTCGTTGTAGTGATTTTAACGGACAGAAACCCAAAGCGATGACTCATCGCCATTTTTCTTTGTTTAGTGGTTGGGCCTTGAGGGAGGGGGTTTTAAAGGGTTTTTCAGTTTTTTTAAAGGGGAATCTGGATTGGTTTCTTTTCGGGAAAAGGGTAAGGGGGGTCTGCGGATATAGTTGGTTTTTTAAAACCTTTGGTGTTTTTGGGGGGGTTACTGTTTTTTTGGGTGTTTTTTGGGGGCGGCCCGTTATGCCCTGGAGATGTGGGGCTCAGAAAAGGGACTGCGAGATTCGGGCGGGGGGTCCACCCGTTGGGTGAAAGGCTGATCCTGTCCCCCCGAGGATTTGCTAGAATTAACCGGCGGGGGTATGATGGGGGTGGGGGTAAGGGTGGTGGGTTTAGGCTGTTTAACAACGGGTACCAGTGGTGGCGGCGTCCGGGGGTAAAACGTGGCCCAGGCAAGTTTTAAAATT
>JAGTTF010000768.1:24568-40691 GCA_019095985.1 Streblospio benedicti | reverse complement strand
GCAACAAACAGATCTACTGATCCACGGTATCCTTTATAACCAAATCAGTACGCACAATATTACATAATGAAGGCGCCATTTTCCATATGTTTATACCTAAACAAACTGTGATTATTAGTTTTTGCTTTTGACGATTTGAATTCCTCAGATAGTGTTGCATAATGTTGACCACGGTCTTGTCTAAACTGAGAGAGTTACTTTTTTGAAGTTGTGGATATACTTACAATGTAAGTGAGGCAAGGATATTTCAAGGTGAGTGCTGATTTACAACACCAAGAAGAAAAACCTCTATTGGGACCAGCAGACCTTAAGTGAAGTCTTATTGAGGGGTCTAAGAGCAAATCTTTTTATTGAGTGTTTAGTTTTTTTAGGAAACATGGTTTTTACTAGAGGTGGTGTATGTCTAGAGTGCTCTTACTTGCATGTCACACTTTAGGGGTAATTGCATTCCAGTGTGTATGTCAAAAGGGGTGGTTGATGAATGAAGTAACAGAATTTAGGGACATCGCCTGTCAAGGGTAAACTCTCACACTGCACTGTTACAATATCTGTAACTTGTGAATTGAATAAGCCAGAAACATAGAAGTATGATTCATATAAATATTTCTGCTGAAAAAAAACACCAGTAGTATGGTTCGAGCATAAGGTAAATCCCATTAACGGGTTATAAGGTAAAAGTCATTAACATTCCAGGCAATTAGGGATTATAAGACAAACCTCATTAACGAAAAAACTTATAGGTCAAAACTCATTAATCACGCCGGCCGTTGACAGGTGAGCAGCCGGCTGGCGGCGGCGCCGCCACTCGAATCAGCGGTCGGCTCGACGATAGCGCTCGCGGCCCCAATAGTTTACATTTAAAAGTCATCGCTAGCGTCGAGTAGCGTTTTAGGCGTAACGTAGATCGTGGGGGGGATATTGTCAGCGGGGACTACATAATTTTAAAAGTCAGCATCGATCGAGGCCAGCCCCCCCGTAGTAAACTTAGAGGTAAGCGCGATCAGCGTCGTGTTGAAATCGGTCCTCGCTACCGGGGCGCCTGACCTCCCTCCCTAGCCAACGTTTTAAATAACGTCGTGTACGACCCCCGCCAGTTTAGCGCCCTCCGTTTGAGGAGTAAAAAGATCGGCGGTTCTATGTTACTTTTCGCCAACGGCTACGCGGTGTGTCACGGTCCGGCCACCAACCGCCGAGGCCCGCCCGGCGTCTCCGCCCGCTACGCCCGCAGGGTTCAAAAAGCCGGCTACCCGATTTGAGACTGACGGCGGACGGGTCTCGTGGCGCTGTCGCTGGTGGCCAGCGTGGGGCGTCGCTTGAACCTACCCGACGTCCTCGCGCTCGTGACGGGAGCCACCTACGAGCCCGAGCTCAATAACTATCTGATGCTCCGCACCCCCGAGCCCACTTCAACGTCTTCTCCACGGGTAAGGTGGTGGTGACGGGGTACGGAAATTTTTCTCATATAACGTCGGACGTCGCCTCTACGCTGATAGAGCTGTCCCTCGCTTAAACTATGGAGGACTACTTGGACACCGTATACCACGACACGACCAACCCCGCGGCCCTCTGGCGGGTATAAAAAGCTGCGTGGCGAGGCCAGGACGGCCGGGTGCGGCGGCGTCCCTGGGGGGCGTGAAAAAGTGGGCCGTCAAGAATGAGGTATACACGATGACCAAACCCCTGAGGCGGCGCTTCGACAGACCTCACGCCCCATCCCCGGTCTCGACTACTTTTTGGGAAGCCGATCTCGTGGACTTTAACACGGTCTCTAGCGACAACGGCGGTTACAAATATATCCTTATCGCGCTGGACACCTTTAGCCGCTACGCTTTTCGCCCCCCCCTCAAAACTAAAACCCCTCGAGACCGCCGCCGCCTTTAAAAGCGATCGTCGAGGACAACGGGCGTCGCCAGCGTTACAGCGTCGCGCACCGACGCGGGCACAGAATTCGCGGCGAGTTCGAGAAGTACCTCGAGGCGTTGGCGTTCGTCACTACATAGCGCGATCCGACATCCACGCCGCCCTACGCCCGGCGCCTCATAAAGACCCTTCGCACCAGGCTTTACAGAGCCTTCCTCCACGCCCAGAAACACAGGTGGGTCGACATCCTCGGCAACGTCGTGACCGCCTAGCAGCCGACGCATAGAATGACGGGCTCGCCCCCAGCGCCGTGGCGTCGGACAACGAAGGTCTGGTCGCCGTTAACCAGGCGGATATACGGAGGAAAAACGAAAAAAAAGCCCTCGCAAGACCCGTACCGGTGCGAGATCGGCGGCGTCGTCGCGTGGGCGCCCTGAGGAGAAACGTTCGGTCGCCAGTGCGATCAGAAATTTAGCGGAGAGCTCTTCAAGGTGGCCCGGCGCTATAGGCGAGGCGTCAAAGCCGTCTACAAACTAAGCGACTGGGGACGGCGACCCCATCGTGGGCGCCTTCTACGAAGAAGGAACTTCGCGGCGGCGGCACCGCCCGCGACGGCCGTTTCAAAGTGGATCGGGTCATAAAAACCAGAGGTCGCGGTCGCAACAAAGGAGGCCTTCGTATCCTGGCTGTACTACCCGAAAAAGTTCAACTTCGTGGATCCCCTACGACCAAGTCGAGGCTCTTTGAGATGTACATATTCGCCGACGCGCTCCCTCACCGACCCCTAGAGGTCGTGATACCCTTCCCAAAGCCGGCCGTCCTCGGCGGCGGCACGTGGTACCTCGCCCTGATGGAGGCGGCGCTCCGCCGACCCGTCGGACGCGCCCCGCTCAGACTTCATATAAGCGCCCGACTGCGTCGGCTCGGCTATCTTAAACGATCGGACCACCAATCTTTTGAGAATCGTAGGCGTCTCAGCCGCGGGAAGCGTCGAATACGTCAACCCCTACCCCGTAAAAGTCAACCAGCCCGTCCTCAACGCCATACGGCGTCTCGCTATCCTCCCGGGCGGCGAGGATTTTTATCTACGATCGAGGGATTCCGCTGCGTTCTACGTCTCTCTCGGGGACGATGAGTAGCGCCGACAGACTGCGCGATGCCCCCCACGGTCGGCGAGTGGACCGATCACTACCGTCGCATGGCGCAGGGGTCGATGATCGGTAAAACGTCTCGTCGTGAAAACCAAAGCGCGCGGCGGCGCTAGGAAGAAGCCCGAGCATTCCATAAAAGCGGTGGCGCAGGCGCCCCGCGGTGTTGGAGCAAGCGAAAAACGCGCTCGCCCGAACAGAAAGCCCCCGAAAGAAAAAAAGCGAGCGAGGCGTGTCGATACCAGCGAAGGCGACCTATTCGCCTAACCATGGCCAGCTCCATTAGAGCCCCGACGGCGCGTCTTCTCCTTTTCGCGCCGCCCACCACCAACGCGGGGGTGGAGCGCGCGGAGGAGGTGGTCTTTAGACCCACGACTCAAATCACGACCACCAACTCGTGCCTGGAATTCTACATCCCGCCCAGCCCGAGGTACATCCGTCTGGACTCGGTGTCCTTGGCCCTCCAGCTGCAGATCGTCGACCGCCAGGGCGATCCGGTGGGGCGAGACGGAAAACGTGACCCTCACCAACCACCCCATAGCCTCTCTCTTCGGTAACCTGGAGGTGCGCCTCAACGGCGTCGACTGCAACCAATTCCCGCCCGTTCTACAGCTACAAATCGTACCTGGACACCCTCACCGGGTGCGGTAAGGACGCCAAAAAGACACCTGGTGCGAGGCCATGATGTTCTCGACCGAGAGGGAGGACGACATGGACAACCCCGGGTCTACGTCGATTCGTCAGGCGACAAGCGGAAGCCTTCCAGCAACCCCAGCCTCAAATGGCGTAACGGCGCACCAGCGGGGGTAAGGTCTGCGAGATAGAAGGCCGTCTGAGCGCCGACATTTTCAACTGCAAGCGCTACATGATCAGCACGGTCGGCGTCGGCATACGTCTCTGGCAGAACAAGGACCGGTTCAGACTTATGGCCGAGGACGCGGAGAGTAAAAGGGGCTACGGTGCGATTTCGTCGACTGCTCCCTCAAGGTCGAGATGGTGACCATCGCCAAGGACACGGTCATATCCCACGAGGCCATCCTGGAGAAACACGACGCCCTGTACCCCTACAGTCGTCGGAGTACAAGGTGTACAGCATCGCCATGAGCGACCTCACCTTCTGCGTGGACAATCTTTTCAACGGACGGGTGCCCAAGTCCGTCACGTGCGTCCTGGTGTCTAGCGGCGCCGTCCAGCGGCGACTACGCCCTCAACCCCTACAACTTTGGTCACTACAACGTCAACTACGTGAACCTGTCCGTGGACGGGGTCCCCGTCCCCTCCTCCCGCCCCTGGAATCTGGACTTCGAGCGGGACCAGTACGTCGAGGCCTTCGTCAACATGTATAAGGCGACCGGGCGGTTCGGCAGGGACGCGGGGGCCGGCACGAATCTCGACGACTACAAGCGAGGCAACACGGTGTTCGGTTTTCCCGTGGCGGCGATGACCGGCCTGGCGACCCCCGTCAGAGAGGGTCACGTGCGTCTGGAGATGAAATTCGCCAAGGCTTTGCCTCACCAGGTCAGCGCGATCGTCATCGGTAAATTTGGCCAGCGGTGCTCAGCGTCAAAAAGTCGCGCCTCGTGCAGATCCGCGCCCCATAAGAGGCGCGGTCCTCCCCGCCGAAGTCGATAGTTATGAGCGTTCCCCTAAAATTTCACGCGCCGGCTCTCATCACGCTGTCGGGCGCCAGCGGATCGGGTAAAACGGTGTTCACCGACCGTCTCATTTAAACGCCGGCGCCCTCTTCGACCAGCCCGTGGCGGGCGTCATGTACTGCTACACGGCCGACCAGGGTCTTCGAGGCGATGGCGAGAGACATCCCGGCATCGTATTCTACAGAGGCGTCCCCCAGCGGTCGAGTCCGTCCGGGAGTGGGCCGGGGGCGGCGGCGCCCACAGGCTCCTGATACTCGGCGACCTTCAAACCCACGGCCCTGGAATCAAAAGGCGTGGCCGACATCGCGACCGTACACTCTCACCACAGCAACGTGTCGTGCGTCACCGTCTACCAGAACCTCTTCGGATCCGGTAAATACGCCCGAACCATCGCCCTGCAGGCCCACTACATAGTCGTCATGAAGAACTTGAGAGACCAGGCGCAGCTCTCGCACGCACCTCTCGAGACAGATTTACCGGGCAAACCTCAACTCCTGCCGAACCTCATGAAAGCCGTGACCAAGAGAGACCAATACCCCTACATCCTCATTGACCTGAGTCCGCACTCCGACACGGACTATAGGCTGAGAACCGACATCTTCCCGGGCGAGCTGACGCGGGTCTACGCCTTGAAGTAAAAAAAAAAAAAAAAAAAAAGAGAGAGAGAGAGAGAGAATGGCTCTCGCCACCCACGCGCGCTTTCTCAGAATGTTTCTGAAAGACGACCCGAGGGACAGCGGACTTCTCGCTCAGAGGCAGCGCGACGCTCTCCTGAAGCACGCTCATAAAGGCGAGATCGCCGCTCTGTGCGAGATAGCTCTGAACATTCTAGCTAAACGTCTCCCGGTGCCGCCTCATTTAAAGCCTTACTTGCGCGGAAAGGTGACAGCTCTTAGACGTCTGTCCGGCAAGACCACCCCGACCTCGGCGTGAAAGCTACTGGCGCGAACCTTGGCGAAGCCCTCTGCGAAGCGGCGAGATCGCTCATAGAGTGATGGCTCTGAAGCACCTAGACGGGTTCGTCATGGTTCCCGAGGAGATGTACGCTAAGCTGACGGAGAAGCGCGCCCACCGGACCCCGCCTCAGACCCCGCCTCGGGACCAGTCGCCTTTGACGGCCGACGACGTCGTCGAGGCTCTTCCCGCGAGTCTTAGAGAGCGGGGGACGCGGCTGGTTCACCTCCTCCGCACGGTGATGGAGTGGAACCGACGCGGTGAGATCGTAAACCGCTATACGGGACCCCGATCCCCGGCAGCAACGTGGTCAACGCCGTCCGATACCTCCTCGGCGATGAGAGAGTCGGCGACCCGCCAAAGCGCTACGTGACCGAGGTGGCTCGCGACACCCACATACTACCAGCCATCGGGAGGAGGAGGAGGAGGAGGAGGAGGAGGACCGAGGAGGAGAAGAATCTTTCCCCCCCCTCCTAGAGAAAATAGAGAAAAAAGACGAAAAGACTGAAAATAAAAAAAAAAAGTTAGAGAAAATAAAGAAAAAAAAAAGAAAAAAAAAAAAAAAAAAGAAAATAAAATAGAAATAAAAAAAGACTGAAAAAGACTGAAAAAAAAAAAGAGTTCCGTAGAGAAAATAGAAAATAAAAAGACTGAAAATAAAAAAAAAAGACGGAAAAGACGGAAAATAAAATAGAAAAAAAAGACGAAAAAAAAGTTAGAAAATAAAAAGATAATAAAAAAGATAGAAAATAAAAAAATAAAAAGACGGTAAAAGCGTGGTGGGAATTAGAAGATAAAAGCGGGCTGGTTAACTCTTTGAGAGGGGGACCGCTCGACAGCTGGAGCTATAAGGCAGAAGCCATTAATCACCAGCCCTGCCGCTCGCCGACGGCGGCTGGAGCTATAAGGTAGAAGCCATTAATCACCAGCCCTGCCGCTCGCCGACGGCGGCTGGAGCTATAAGGTAGAAGCCATTAATCACCCGTCGGCCGCCAGCCGACGAGCGGCTGGAGTTATAAGGTAGAAGCCATTAATCAGCCGCTTGACGGGTCTCTATATAACCGGAGGGAGACCGGCAGCGTCTACCATTCGCGAAATGTCCGCCACGTATCAACCGAGACCTGCAGCGTCTACCACTCGCGCCGTGACCAAAGTGGCCGAGGGCTACCGCATCGTCGGGAACCCCTACAAACCGGACAACGCCATCACCGTGAGCGAGGCGGCCTGGGGGGAGCTGGTGAACCTCCGTGACGAGATCGACGCCGCCTTCCGAGAGCCCGACGAGAAGGACTGGGTTCTGGAGAAGACGCCGTCCGGCGACGTGCGCGCTAGCGTAAGCGTCTTTAACAATAGGACCTACGTCCACGTGAGGGCCTGGAGCGGTCGATTCCCCACGAAGAACGGTACCACGGTGTGGGCCTGGGGAGACTTTGCCGAGCTCCTACGACGCGCCGCCGACGACGACAAGGATAGCGGTATCGACGTCGACGAAGATGATGACGTTAAACTGGGCTCCGAGACGTACGCCGCCATCCTGACCGAGACCGCTACGAGGGAGATGAGACGTCTCTGCGAGGGGTGCGTCAACGATTGGCCGTCTCAACTAGATCACGCCTGTATCACGGGCTGCCCCGGCACCGTCGCGGAGGCGGTGGACAACGTGTCGGTGACCCCCGAATACTTCGCGGTTCGTCTAGCTCAGGCGGCCATGGAGCGCGCCTACGTGCTGCGGAGGGTCCCGAGAGCGACGCTGGAGGAGGTTATCGCTCGACACGACGACCGTCTTCGCGAGACCCTCCGCGAAAGCCTCATCACTGGCTACTGACCCGCGGAGAGAGAGAAGAGACTGGACGTATATTAAAAAAAGAAACTATAGATTGACTGGTTTTGCGCGTCATTGTATAAGACTGGATATATATTTTTTAACTATAGATTGACTAGTTTTGTGTACGTAGATTGAGTAGATCGATTCGTGTCATTAAAAAAAAAAAAAAAAAAAAAAAAAAAAAAAAATTGTCGCTTCGCTTGTATATATATACGCTTATATCTATGTATGTGTTTTCGTATTTAAAAAAAATTGTAATTACGTCTCTCGCTTGTTTATATATACGCTTATATCTATGTGTGTGTTTTCGTATTTTAAAAAAAAATTGTAATTACGTCTCTCGCTTATATCTATGTGTGTGTGTGTAAAAAAAAAAAAAAAACAAGAGTTTGCGTCCGCGTTTTCTGTTCGAGCCCCCTTCTTATCTAAAGACCCTATAAATACGTTATCTAAAGCTTAAACCCCCCCCCCGAGGTTAATAATTTATAGTAAACGCGGGGAACCTCCGCTATCTTAAAAGAAAAAGGGGGGGAGGATTCTCTTTATATTCTAGACATCCCTCTATATATGTAACATTCTTATTAAAAAATTTAGACATCGTTCAAAGGAGGTAAAAAGTTCGATTATTCACTTCATATTGTTCAAGTTTTTTTTTGCACGGCGCTACGGTCAAACTTTAGGCGGCAAACCTATTTAAAACTGAATATTGCTTACAAACAAATCTTCAGATCATTTTTATTGTCGTAGAATAGGTACTTCTAGGCAAATGTTGAGAATAGGTAAATAAAACCCTTGTTATCTTACGTAAATTGACAAGCTTTAAAAGAACACACTTTTTTTACTAGCTCTAATATATTGTTGCAATCTTTAAAAAATGCTATGTTTTTTTTTTATTCTCGTTTAAAAGGTGGATAGATCAAATATTTAAAAAAAGATAATCGATACTAATAATGTACATAATGTATTATTCAATTAACAATTTCTACGGATTTTTTAAATATACATGTAATTTATCTGAAATAAAATTATGTTATGTTATGTTACAACGTAATTCAAGAAATAGAGGAAACGAACATCTTTAAGCCTTCACACTTTTTATTCCGTAGTAATATATACGGACAATCTTTAAAACTTCATTTTACAGTAATATATACAGAACATCTTTCACACTTTTTTATTATAGTAATATATACGGACAATCTTTAAAACTTCACACTTTTTATTATTAGTAATATACAGAACATCTTTAAAAAAACATTTTTTATTCATAGTAATATATATGGACATCTTTAAAAAAAAAACTTCACAGCGGTAATTCCCAGTAATATATTTTATCTAATACAATATCTTTAAAAACTTTCACTTTCTTTATTTTATACAGAATATCTTTATTCAAAAACAGGACAATCTTTAAAACTTCATTTTTTATTCATTAGTATATATACAGTCCATCTTTAAAAAAAAATTTTTTTCGTTCAGTAATATATACAGAACATCTTTAAAACACTCTTTATTCGTAGTAATATATACGGAACATCTTTTCATAAGAATATTTATTTTTACAAAACGTCTCACTCCCGGTAATATATATATATAACATCTTTACAAAACATCACACTTTGGCACACCCCAGCTGCGCCGCAGGCGTTCCTCTGCTGACTACTCCTCGTTGTGTATTCCAAGACCACTCGTGCACCACGTACCTGGACCACCCGGTCGGTCCTGGGTAGTGGGGTGTATTGCCCGGGTTTCACGAAAGGCCTCCTCACGGGGGAGGACTTCGCACCGATGCTGACACGCTGAGCTACGGGCGTCCCCCCTTCGCTTCAACCACGGCAGACCAAGTCCACGGCGGTGAGGGAGGAAGGCCACAGGCCAAACCTCGGTAAAGACAAATAGTAAAGGACCTGCTCCTTTTCAGGTAGCAGGTTGCCAGTCCTACGTGCTGCTGTACCAGCGTCTAGAGAGAACTGCCGCTAATCGGCTTACAACAGTATTCGGGATGAATACTGTTTCATAATCCCTAATAGTGGCCATAGTAAACAACAACTCTATCAAGGTGTGTGTAACTGGGAGATCACCTAGTCAGTGCAACGTACTACAGGGGTTATTATACTTTGTGGTCATTCTACAATGAACCCACGCACTGGAGACCCCTAACAACATTTGTTCACACTCCCCAGATTCCATGGTGGACTCTGCTTTTTGGAACACTATGCTTTTTACACTTTTTTTACAACAATGATTCAGAGCGTCTTTCTGCTCTTTTATATATAAATACGAACATCTTTTATAAAACAATCTCTCACATGCCCCCTCTGGTAATATACAGAGCATTATATAGTAATCTCATACGGGACATCTTTACAAATGTTCTTTCACTTTTTTATTCTCGTAATGACAACTAACTTTGTAACTTCTCATTTTTCACTCGTAGTAATATACAAAACATCTTTAAACAAATTACATTACCTGTGTGTAAACCCACGTAGCTTGACACTCAACCGGGTGCAGCGCATTCCCAGCGTGGCGCCATTCGCGTCAAACACGGCCTCGCCGTGTGAGCGCCAGTAACAACAATTAGCGCGTGTCACGTCGGTTTTGTCCCTTTTTAAAAGACTAGGGAAATGGTAGCGTTAAAAAGAATCCTACCCGTGTTGGGTCATTTTAAAAATATGGCTACGTTTTTTTTTTTACGCTTTTAAAAAAAGGGCTAGGGAAAACGGTAGCGTTAAAAAGAATCCTACCCGCGTTGGAAGCGGCGCGTCTTCGCCGAGTAGAGACGCCCAGAGCTCGCTCCACGACGGGCACGTCGTCACCGGGCTGGTTTTGGTGGAGCGCGCGCCGACACCCTCCCCCTCCTCCTCCGTCCGTCTACAACACAAGATTACAAATATTCTAGCGTAATTATACGAGGTTAACGTACGATAATCGTATCTATAACAAAAAAACCGTATTTACAGTTAGAAAAAAAAAAAAAAATCGTAAACGAGCGTTCATAGAGCGACAAAAAAAAAAAAAAAAAATAAAGATTCGCGTCGTAACCAATTAAGACCGTCTAACAACCGCCTCTCTCTCTCTCTCGTTTAAAAAAAGACATTTTCACGCTTATTTACCTCAATTACGACGAGGACTCGTCGTCAGAAAGGCGGACGTTCGACTGATGGTGACATTCAGACCAAACGCGACATCGCTTAAGATTTTCCACTGATCTCTGTCGATGTCGTACTGCGCAGCGTGATCCGTACGACCCTTCGATCCCCCGTAAATCCTGATATTTCCATCTATCAGGACAGTGGCGCCAAACTGGTGAACTCGCGGTGGTGGGGTCAAGTTGGTCCAACTACGGGCGCGAGTATCGTAGGCGAGACACAATTTTGACTCGCCACCAACGAGGTATATAGAATCTTTATAGCTCACAGCGGCCGATCCGTACGCGTGGTTAACGGTCCCTGGAGGGGACGGCCCTCGGGTCCAAGTATCTTTTACCGGGTCGTATACGTGCATATAAAAACCGTGGTTGGGTACAGCTGGCTCGTTGACGCCCGAGGTGCTCGAGATGACGTAGGCGCGTATACCGTTCTTGACCACGACGGGGGAAGTACCCGGAGCACGAGGCATCGGGCTCACAGCGGTCCACTCGTTCTTATCAACATCAAAAGCTGGAACCGTGGCTTCCCCACGGCGTCCGCCGAATATATACGCCGTTTTACCGAACGCTAAAGAAGAGTGTTTGCCGCGCTCCCCCGGCATATCGGCCACCCTGTTCCAAACGTCGTACTTGACCCGGTATAAATAGGATTCCCTCGATTCGACCCCGTCATCTACCCCTCCGCTTAACAGCAGACAGTCGTCAACGGCGCAGACACTGGCGCATATCCTATACTTCGGGGGAGGAGTCAGTTTCCTCCACTGGTGCTTATTGTCGCATATTCTGGGTTTAAAATGCTTATGGATACCGTCGTGATTGGAACACCCGCCGATGAGAATGATGCAATTATTTTCGCCCGATCGTGAACTATCTTGCCGTATACATCTTTCAAACATGACATTACCGATAATTTGCCGTACTTCGTCGCTAATGATATCGGGGTTTTCTTCGGCTAGCCGTTTTAGGAACCCGTCAGAGCACTTTGCCGGGTTTGTACACTTCAGCAAATCGCCAGCTTTCTTCAACCTGTTCTCTTTGTCATATCTAATCCAGTCAACGCACGCTTGGAGCAGAAGGTCTTCGTTTCTTACTTTAAAATTCTCGTAGGAGAAATAGTCTAAAATTTCGGCTAATGAAAGCCGCACGAATTCTGAGGATTCTACAACGCGATGGATGGACTTGTAAATCGTCTCTCTGGCTCGTTCTACCAAAAACCCCAAATTATATACGGTTCCAACTCGCAACCACCCTAAACAATTATCGGCATTAAGCTCGTTGACGACGTATCGCTCGCACCAGTGCTTGATAGCCGGTATCTGCAGATAATCGGCCGCGTGGAGGACATCCTCGATATGGCAGTAGTCAACGGTTAACCTGCCCGTATACATGTAGTCCAAAACGAGCCGCATCGAGCACGATGTTACCCCCTCCAAGGTGACCGTACCGCGCTGACGTTCGATCATATCGTTACTAAGCGCAGCATCGAAGTAGGGGCTTCCGGCCGCCAACACCATCCTGTGACACGGCAGGGAAGCTCCCTCCACCACGATGGTGAAGTCTGTGAACTCGAGGTTCTGGCGGTTGACGTGGAATTTCTGGCACAGGTCGGCGTTGTGAGTTAGGTGATCGATGGATAGCGCTGGGTGACGCGATCTATCGTCCATTCTGAAGGATGTAGAGAGACGGAGGCGATTTCTCGTTCGTCGCGCAAAAAAAATATATATACGAGTCCCTCCTCCCCCCCCAGTAAAAAAATATATATAGAGGACATCAAGCGCTTCGGCGCTTCTAGCCTATCTTTTAAAAACTCTCTCTCTCTCTCTTTTTTTTCTCTCTCGGGTGGAAAAAAACGGAAAAAAAAAAAAAAAAATCCGCCGGAATAGTCTTTAAACTTATGCATCGCGTGTTTTTGAGAGGGGAAAAATTGTAAAGTTTAGCTCTGGTTAGGTTGCGTTATGGATTCTAAGGATTTCTGGCGATTTTCATCTGGACAGTTTTTTTTTCCTCTCTGTCATAACGCATCGCCGCCGCATCTGGATGACTTTAAATCGTTGGGTCCCTTGTATACGCAATTATCCTGCCCGAGATTAGACAACGGGGTCATTAAATGGTCATCGTTTTGCCCCTCGTTGTAGTGATGACTCATCGTGACACTGCATTTTTTCTTTGTTCGAGTATTTGAGGAATATCGGCCCGCGTTTTAAAGGATTTTTTACTAGTTTTTAAGACGATATACGGATTGCATTCTATAACAAAGGATATTGGAAGATCTAGCGGATACGGTGACGGTTTTTTAAAAGCCTTTTGACGATGTTGTGGCTGGCGTTAGGCTTGATTTTGTTGGGCGTTTCGGTCGATGGGGCGACCACGTGTCCTGTCGATCTGTGTAGATGTGGGGCTCAATCGTGGAATTGTGACGATTCTGGACTTAGACGGGTGCCACGCGTTGACGATGACAGAGTGTTGTTTTTGTCACTACGAAGATGTCTCCTACGCGAGCTAACTGATGAAGATATGATCAGACTGGGTGATAGCGTGGTCGCTTTAGACCTGTCTCACCAACGTGGATACGAGTGCGTGCAAGACACAAGAGCGCTAGCGTGGCCTACGGTACGAGTAACGGGACTTTGCGCCGTAAGTTTTTTATTTCTTTTTTTAAAAAAAAAAAAAAAAAAAAAAAAAAAAAAAAGTTTATAATTTTTTCTTTTATATAAAAAAAAGACGTAAAAACAAAGGGGAAAAATAGATAAAAGTCCGCGTTTTTTTTAAAAAAAAAAATAATCCGCTTAGTAAAGAGAGAGTTTTTTTTTTACGTTAATTGGTAAAGTAGTAACATAACGCACTCACCTAAATCGACTGTCCATATGTCAGTAGTGTCCTCCTCCTGTTATAAAAAACGTGTCCTCGGCGATGCGATCTCTCGGCGAGTGAGCTAGCGAATGACGCTAGGGGGGACTAGCGCGGTCCTTTATGCTAGCGCGTTGAGCCTTTGACGGGCGTGATTTATCGACCGCCTCTCTCTCTCGATCGCCGCCGCCCGCTGCTGCGGGCGAAAGACTCGACGCCGCTATTAGAAAAAAAAAAAAAAAAAAGTTGATGCGTAATATTATCTATAATACGACGCGATTTATTATTATATCAAACCGCGTAATAGCTATATTATTTTTTATATTCCTACGCTCGAGTTTGGTCGTAAAAAAAAAATTTTATCTATATAATATTACGCCTTTTTTTTAAACCGTATCCTCGTTATTTTTTAAACCGTATCCCTCGCTTTTTTTTAAACGTTGAGGCGACGTTTATTTATTATATACTCACCATTCTACGGTAGTGATTCAAACTTTTGAGTATAAGGAGCAGGAATAAGAGGACCGCTAAGAGTAATTCCGGTCCCTGGGAAGAAGGTCGCGTTTTCGTTACAAGTATTTTCTATTTTTTAAAAAATTTTTCTGTCGCGTTATAATGACGGTCCATGTTTGAGGCTGTCGACCGTTTCAGGGACGGTCGTTGTAAACCGGGTTACTATTATGAGTTTTTTTTATCGCCTTCAGGCAGACGAGATGATCACGACGACCTCGACCATCAGGACGGTCGGCGCAACCACCACCGCCACCACGACCACCACCACCAGCACCGATCGACGCGACCTCCAGCCACCCTACCAGCACCGCCACCACCACCACCACCGCCACCGCCACCACCCACCGCCACCGTACCGCCGCCACCGCCAGCGTCACCACCACCGTCGTCAGCACCCCACCGCCACCGTCGACGACGCCGACCCCGCCGTGTACCGCCCCACCGGTCGTACCGGCCACCACCACCACCACCACGCCGCCGCCGCCACCACGGAGGGAGACCACGGCGCGAGACTACGACGCTGACGGTCTGGGCGGCGTCGAGTAAACACGACTCTAGGCTCCGCTCTCCTCCCTGGTCGTGGTGGGGCTAGCCTGCCTGTGGCGGAGGCTGAGGAGACGACGCCCCCTGACCCCGAGCTGGGGTACTACCCCATGCGACCCCTCAGCACGCCGCCCCCTCAGTCCGTCGCTCTTCTCGGTCGACGACTCTGAGGAAGAAATTTTTGACGCGACCGAGGCGAGACGGCGGTGTAGAAGAAGAAGCGGTGGACATTGAGAGGCTAGAGGCGAGACGGGCGGAGGCGGCAGAGGCCGGGCGCTGCGCGGGAGGCTGAAGAGGAGGCGAGGCGTGGGCTGAGGAAGCTAGACGGGTGGGAGAAGCAGCGCGCTCTCAAGAACGCTTTGGCCTGGGAAAAGCGAGCCGAGGAAGCCCAGTCCGTCGAGAGGCAGAGGGCGCTCGAGGAAAAGTTCGAGAAAAGAGAAAGGCGCCGGGACGGCGGCCGGAGGAGGAGCGAGCGAGGCCGTGGCGCGGAGGGAGGAGGAGGCCCTGGAGGCTGAGGCCGCGACCCCTCGCGAGGAGCCCCGGCGCGCCTGGCCCTGGTCCTAGTCCGTCGCGACGACGACGAGGTGCCCGATGTTGAGGTCGCGGGAGCCTTGGGGGGCGCCGTGGGGGGCGAGGCGATGAGAAGGTCGCCGAGGGAGCCGAGGCCGCGGGGTCGGGAGACGCCAGGACGATGGCGAGCCCGGGAGGGGAGAGGGGGCGACGTCGGCGGTCAACTAGGAAGTTGGGGGGACGAACTTTTCAGGCAGGGCGAGACGGAGTAGGTTTTTTCCCCCGAGGCTTTGAAAAAGGATTTGGGGGGGACTCCCGGCAGTGAACGTTTCTATTTTTTAAAAGGACTTCTTCCCCGAGGCTTTGAAAAAAGGGGATTTGTTTTTTTTTTTTCTTAGACTCTGATAAGTGTGTGAACGTTTTCTTTTTTAAAAAGGACTTCTTCCCGAGGCTTTGAAAAAGGCGTGGGATTTGTTTTTTTTTTTCTCTTAGACTACGATAAGTGTGAACGATTCTATTTTTTAAAAGGACTTCTTCCCGAGGCTTTGAAAAAGGCGTGGGATTTTTTTTTTTTCCTTAGACTCGATAAGTGTTTTCTATTTTAAAAAGGACTTCTTCCCGAGGCTTTGAAAAAGGCGTGGGATTTTTTTTTTTCTCTCAGACTCGTTAAGTATATTTTATTTAAAAAGACTTTTTTTTTCGTAGTTTGATACCTCTCGGGTTTAAAGAGAGATTGTTAAGTTTTAGTCAGGCTTGTAAAAAAAATGAAATGTGATTTTTACGTTTAGACTATATATATACCCCGGCGGTGTATTTTTTCTTAGTTTTTGATTCTTATATTTTTTGTTTTCTCGGGTTTAAGTCTTTAAAGAGATTGTTAAGTTTTTAGTCAACTGCTGTAAAAAAAAAATGAAATGTGATGTGTGCTACGTTTACGTTATATATACCCCGGCGGTGTCCGCCTTAGTTTTTATTGTTTCTTAGTTTTTTTTGATTCTGTTAAGTATATTTATTACGTTGTTAAGTTTTAGTCAACTGCTGTAAAAAAAAAATGAAATGTGATGGGTGCTGTTTGTTTTTTTTGGTTTTTTTGGAGATTTTTTTTTTTCTTTTTAAA
>JAGTTF010000768.1:10797-24468 GCA_019095985.1 Streblospio benedicti | reverse complement strand
AGCCTTTTTCAAAGCCTAAAATAGGCGTCTTTTAAGTTGACCGCCCGGCCGCAGCCCTCTTCCCTCATCGGGGAACCATCGTCCTGGCGAATCCGCCCTGCGGGCCCCCTCGGGAAGAACTTCCTTTAAAACGCCAACATCCCTCCGCCTCGCCGCCCATCGTCTCCTCCACGCCTCCTGACGTCTAAAGCCTCGGGCGAGGGACCGCCTCCTCCGACGCGCCTAAGAGCCAGGAGCCAGGTCGTCCTGGCGCTTCTGGCGCCATTGGCATTTGTTCGGCGGACTCTGCCCAGCGGCGGACTGAGCTCCTCGGCTCGCTTTTCCCGGCAGGCCTAGGACTTTGCGGCCTCGGCTGCTTCTCACCGCGGTACCTGCGACCTTGAGCTTCCTCTCCAGCCTCCCAACATCGGGCGCCTTTCCTCACCCGTCTCGACCCTCTAGCCAGGGCAATGTCCCTCCCGCTTCCTCTTCTACAGCACCCCGTCTCTCCTCGGGCCGCGTCAAAAATTCTTCCTCAGAACCAGCTCGGCCCGGACTCCTCCGCGCCTTCTAGCCTCTCAAGGGGTTGCATCTTCTTCTTGGTACCCCCGTCTGCCTCAGGGTCAGAAAAATTTCTCTCCTCAGCCTCCACGGGCAGGCTACCCCCAGGTGCCGACTAGGAGATCAGGTTTACTCACGCCTCGGCCCTTCAGCCTCCCTCAGCCGGCTAGCCCCACAGGCTAGGGCGGCGGTGCCTCCAGCCTGGGAGGTCCACCAGGGTGGTGAACGGCGACCGCCGTCTACGTACCCGATTAGGCGTCGTCGGCCTCAGGGTGCTGGCGGAGGTGGTGGCGGCGGTGACTAGTGGCGGCGGTGCAGGCGGTGGTAGTGGTGGTGGCGGTGGTGGTGCTAGAGGTTCGGTGCTGGCGGCAGGCATGCTGCCCCCGTTACCGGAGGCGGTGGTGCTGGTGGTGGTGGTGGTGGTGGCGGCAAGCTGGCGTGTGGTGGCACCGTGGTTATGTGGTGGCGGTGGTGGTTGCGCCAACCGTCCTGGCGGTCCGGGTCGTCGTGATCATCTCGTCTGCCTGAGCGCGATAAAAAACTCATAATAGTATCTTTTTACAAGTAGTGCAAGCTTGACGATAGCCTCAAACATGGACAGTCATTATAAGCGACAGAAAACCTTTTAAAATTTATAGAAAATACCGGTATATAGCGACCTTCTTCCCAGGCGTCGAATTCCTCTTAGCGATCGTCTTATTCCTGCTCCTTATACTCAAAAGTTTGAATCACTACCGTAGAATGGTGAGTATATAATAATAAATAACGTCGTCTCAACGTAAAAAAGCGTTTAAAAAATATATATTTATATATTTACACGGTATATATATATATATAGAGGCGTTACAAGGGGTTTTACGACCAAACTCGGCGTAGGAATATAAAAAATAATATAGCTATTGCAGCGACTTGATATAATAATAAATCGCGTCGTATTATAGATAATAATGCGCATCAACAACGGCGTCGAGTCTTGTCGCCCGCGCTTGGGCGGCGATAGAGAGAGAGACGGTCGATAAATCACGCCCGTCAAAGGCTCCCCCTAGCATAAAGGACTGCGTAGCGTCATTCGCTAGCTCACTCGCCGAGAGATCGCATCGCCGAGGACGTTTTTTTTTATAACAGGAGGAGGACACTACTGACATATGGACAGTCGATTTAGGTGAGTGCGTTATGTTACTACTTTACCAATTAACGTAAAAAAAAACCTCTCTCTCTTTACTAAGCGGATTATTTTTTTTTAAAAAAAAACGCGGACTTTATCTATTTTCCCCTTTTGTTTTTACGGTTTTTTTTATATAAAGAAAAAATTATAAACTTTTTTTTATTTTTTTTTTTTAAAAAAAAGAAATAAAAAAACTTACGGCGCAAAGTCCCGTTACTTACCGTGTGCACCGTAGGCCACGCTAAGCGCTCTGGTGTCACGCACGCAGCGTATCCACGTTGGTGAGACAGGTCTAAAAGCCACCACGCTATCACCCAGTCTGATCATATCTTCATCAGTTAACTCACGTAGGAGACATCTTCGTAGTGACAAAAACAACACTCTGTCATCGTCAACGGGTGGCACCCGTCTAAGTCCAGAATCGTCACAGTTCCACGACTGAGCACCACATCTACATCGATCGACAGGGCACGTGGTCGCCCCGCTGACCAAAGCGCCCAACAAAATCAAGCCTAACGCCAGCCACAACATCGTCAAAAGGCTTTAAAAAACCGTCACCGTATCCGCTAGATCTTCTAATATCCTTTGTAATAGAAAGCAATCCGGATATCGTCTTAAAAACTAGTAAAAATCCTTTAAAACGCTGGCCCGATATTCCTCAAATACTCAACACTCGAACAAAGAAAAATGCAGTGTCACGATGAGTCATCACAACGAGGGGCAAAACGATGACCATTTAACGACCCCATTGTCTAATCCCGGGTTGGATAATTGCGTATACAAGGAGCCAGCGATTTAAAGTCATCCAGATGCGGCGACGATGCGTTATGACAAAAAAAAAACTGTCCAGATGAAAATCGCCAGAAATCCTTAGAATCCATAACGCAACCTAACCAGAGCTAAACTTTACAATTTTTCCCCTCTCAAAAACACGCGCGATGCATAAGTTTAAAGACTATTCCGGCGGATTTTTTTTTCCACCCGGAGAGAGAAGAGAGAGGGAGAAGAGAGCGTTTAAAAGATAGGCTAGAAGCGCCGACGATGTCCTCTATATATATTTTGTACTGGGGGGGGAGGGACTCGTTATATATATTTTTTTTGCGCCGACGAACGAGAAATCGTCTCCGTCTCTACCTCTCTCTCTTCCCACGACGTAGACGACTGACTTTAAGATTTTTTTTTACATATCCTTCAGAATGGAAGATAAATCGCGCCACGCCGCGCTATCCGTCGACCACCTAACTCACACCGCCGACCTGTGCCAGAAATTCTACATCAACCGACAGAACTCCGAGTTTACAGACTTCGTAATCGTGGTGGAGGGAGCTTCCCTGCCGTGTCACAGGATGGTATTGGCGGCAGGAAGTCCCTACTTCGAGGCCGCGCTTAGTAACGATATGATCGAACGTCAGCGCGGTACGGTCACCTTGGAGGGGGTAACCTCGCGCTCAATGCGGCTCGTTTTGGACTACATGTATACGGGCAGATTAACCGTTGAATACCCCCATATCGAGGGCGTCCTCCACGCGGCCGACTATCTGCAGATACCGGCTATCAAGCACTGGTGCGAGCGATACGTCGTCGACGAACTTAATCCTTATAATTGTTTAGGATGGCTGCGAGTTGGAGCCTTGTATAATTTAGGGTTTTTGGTAGAACGAGCCAGAGAAATGATTTACAAGTTTACCCATCGGGTTGTAGAATCCCCGGAATTCGCGCGGCTTTCGTTAGCCGAAATTTTAGACTATTTCTCCCACGAGAGTTTTAAAGTAAGAAACGAGGACCTTCTGCTCCAAGCGTGCGTTGACTGGATTAGATACGACAAAGAGAACAGGTTGAAGAAAGCCGGCGATTTGCTGAAGTGTACAAACCCGGCGAGGTGCTCTGACGAGTTCCTAAAACACCTGGCTGAGGAAAACGCCGATATCGTTAGCGACGAAGTACGGCAAATTATCGGTAACGTCATGTTTGAAAGAAGTATACGAGAAGATAGTTCGCGATCGGCTCTCACGGGCGAAAGTAATCGCGTCATTCTCATCGGCGGGTGTTCCAATCACGGCGGTATCCATAAGCATTTTAAACCCAGAATATGCGACAATAGGCACCAGTGGACGAAACTGGCGCCTCCCCCGAAGTACAGGAGATACGCCAGCGTCTGCGCCGTTGACGACTGTCTGCTGTTAACCGGAGGCGTAGATGACGGGGTCGATTCGAGGGAATCCTATTTATACCGGATCAAGTACGACGTTTGGAACAGGGTGGCCGATATGCGGGGAGGGCGCGGCAAACATTCTTCTTTAGCGTTCGGTAAAACGGTGTATATATTCGGGGGGCGTCGCGGGGAAGACACGGTTCCGGCTTTTGACGTCGATACGAACGAGTGGGAGGCCGTGAACCCTATGCCTCGAGCTCCGGGTAATTCGCCCATCGCGGTCAAGAACGGTATACGCGCCTACGTCATCTCGAGCGCCTCGAGCGTCAACGAGTCGGTCGTACCCGACCACGGTTTTTATATGCACGTATACGACGCGGTAAAAGATACTTGGGCTCGAGGACCGTCACCTCCGGGGACCGTTAACCACGCGCACGGATCGACCGCCGTGAGCTATAAAGATTCAATATACCTCGTCGGCGGCGAGTCAAAATTGTGTCTCGCCTACGATACACGCGCCCGTAGCTGGACCAACTTGACCCCACCACCGCTCGTTCACCGATTTGGCGCCACTGTCCTGATAGATGGAAATATCAGGATTTACGGCGGATCGGCGGCTTCTACCGATCTCGCAGCGCAGTACGACATCGACAGAGATCGGTGGGAAATCTTAAGCGACGTCGTATTCGGCAAAAGCGTCACCATCAGCCGCACGTCCGCTTTTCTCACGACGAGGGCTCGTCGTAATTGAGGTAAATAAGCGTGAAACGTTTTTTTCAATTGTAATTTATACCAATTTTTTGCGAGTTTTTTTTAAACAAGAGAGAGGAGAGAGAGAGAGAGAGTTGTTACGGTTACGACGCGAATCTTTATTTTTTTTTTTTTACCATTTTGTCGTTCTATAAACCCCCGTTTACGATTTTTTTCTAGCCGTAATTACGGTTTATCGCGTATTATAAACGCTTTTTTTTTTGTTATAGATACGATTATCGTACGTTAATATTTGCAATCTCGCTTTGTAGACGGACGGAGGGGGAGGAGTCGGGCCGCGTCGGCGCGCGCTCCACCAAAGCCAGCCCGGTGACGACGTGCCCGTCGTGGAGCGAGCTCTGGGCGTCTCTACATCGCGAAGACGTGCCGCTTCCAACGCGGGTAGGATTCTTTTAACGCTACCGTTTCCCCGAGTCTTTTTAAAGCGTGTTTTTGTTATTTTTTTAAAAAATGACTCCGTGAAGAATAAGGTTATACTTTTTTAAAAAAAGGTCTTTTTTTTTCGTTTATTCCAGACCCCGTCACGCCGATCGTCTCGTCGCGGGGTGCCGTCAACGTCTGGACCGGCGACTCCGCCGGAGGAGGAGGAGGAGGAAGAAGGAGGAGGACAGTCAGCGTGACGGGTTTCGGTGCCCGTACTGCGCCACGACGCTGTCCTTCGTAAGGGATAGAGACTGCGTAAAACGAGCTAACTGCTGTTACTCGGGGATTCACACGGCGAGGCCGTGTTTGACGCGAATGGCGTCACGCGGGGAATGCTTCTTTTGCAAATGCGGGCTGGACGGGGAGGGAAATTTACTTTGGAACGACGTGTTCAACGCCGAAGGATGCAGATTCCAGATACGGAAAAAGAGAGGGGTAGGCGCGTACGACGTGCTACCCAAACTGAAATTACCTTTAAAAGAACTAGCTAGCCATAGATACGCGACGTCGTAATTACGGACGTTGTAAGTTTTTTTTGTAAAGACGTCGTGTATATATATTACTGTATATTACTGGGATGTTCGTGAGGCTCTTTTTTTGTAAAGATGTTCCGTATATATTGTTTTTAAAGATATATATATATATATTTATTACTGGAATGGAAAAAAAAAAAGTGAAGTTTTTAAAAAAAATACTCTGTATATTACTGAGGATGAGAAGAGTGAGATGTTTTGTAAAGATGTTGTATATATATATATTGCTGGGAGTGAGAAAAAAAAGTTTTGTAAAATGTTTTTAAAAAAAAAGTATATATATTATAAAAAAAAAGTGTGAAAAGATGTTCTGTATATATTCGGAATGAGTGTTTTTTTAAAGATCTCTTATATATATTACTCTGAATAAAAAAGTGTGTTTTTTAAAGATGTTCTGTATATATTACTCTGAATAAAAAAAGTGTGTGATTTTTAAAATGTGTTTTTATAAAGATGTTCTGTATATATTAAGTGTGAGTTTTTGTAAAGATATTCTGTATATATATATTAAAAAAATGTGAAGTTTTTTTAAAGATGTTCTGTATATATATATTACTACGAATAAAAAAGTTTTAAAGATGTCTGTATATATATATTACTGAAGAATAAAATTGTCTGTATTACTCTGAGTAAAAAAAAAGATGTTCTGTTTTTTTTATATAAAAGTGTGAAGTTTAAAAAGGGGGGGGGTTTTGGGATACGTTATATATATATAATACATAAAGAGGTAAGAAAGATTGTCTGTATATATTACTATCCTGAACTTAAAGGTTTAAGCTTTACTATAAAATACGTTATATAGAGGGGTGTCTAGAATAGAAAGAGAAGAATCCTCCCCCTTTTTTTTTTTAAGATAGCGGAGGTTCAAGCTTTTACTATGTAATTACAATTTTTTTTTTAAACATTTAAATACATAAACACACACACACATAGATATAAGCGAGAGACGTAATTTTTTTTTTTTTTAAACATTTAAATACATAAACACACGCATAGATATAAGCTCATATGTACAAGCGAGACGCGTAATTACAATTTTTTTTTACAATGACACAAATCAATCTACTCAATCTACGTACACGCGACTAGTCAATCTATAGGTTTTTTTTTTTAAAAAAAAAATATATATCCGGTCTCATACAATGACGTACAAAACCAGTCGATCTATAGTTTCTTTTTAAATATATGTCCAGTCTCTCTCTCTCTCTCTCCGCTCGGGTCAGTAGTCACTGCTGAGGCTTTCGCGCAGGGTTGCGCGAAGATGGCCGTCGTGACGCTCGATAACCGCGTCCAGCACTTCTCTCGGGACCCTTCCCAGCACGTAGGCGCGCTCCATGGCCGCCTGGGCGAGACGAACGGCGAAGTATTGGGGTGTCACCGACACGTTGGCCACCGCCTCCGCGACGGTGCTGGGACAGCCCGTGATGCAGGCGTGATCAAGTTGAGAAGGCCAATCGTTGACGCATCCCTCGCAGAGACGCTTCATCTCCGCCCCCGCGCTCTCGGTCAGGATGGCGGCGTACGTCTCGGAGCCCAGTTTAACGTCCTCATCCTCGTCGACGTCGATACCGCTATCCTTGTCGTCGTCTCCGCCTCGTAGGATCTCGGCAAACTCTCCCCAGAAGGGCGGCGTCGATCTCGTCACGGAGACTCACCAGCTTCTTCCAGGCTGTGTCGCTCACGGTGATGGCGTTGGCCGGTTTGAAGGGGTTCCCGACGATGCGGTAGCCCTCGGCCACTTTGGTCACGGCGCTGGTGGTAGACGCTGCAGGTTTGGCGGACATTGGCGAATGGTATGCGCTGCCGGTCTCCCTCCGGTTATATAGAGACCCGTCAAGCGGCTGATTAATGGCTTCTGCCTTATAAGCTATCGTCGTCGGCGGCTGGCGGCTGGCGCGCCGTGGGTGATTAATGGCTTCTGCCTTATTCGTCGGCGGCGGCCGGCGGGTGATTAATGGCTTTCTGCCTTATAGCTCCAGCTGTCGGCGGTGGATGGAGAGAGAGCTGTCCCCCCTCTCAAAGAGTTAACCAGCACATTTTATCTTTTTTTTTCCGGGGCTCTTTCCCGTCTTTTTTATTTTCTATCTTTTTCGGGGCTTTTTATTATCTATTTTTCTCTACCGAACTCTTTTTCGAAGTCTTTTTATTCTCTATTTTATTTTCCGTCTTTTTCAAAGCCTTTTTTTTTATTTTTCTTTTTTTTTATTTTCATCTTTTTCAAGAACTCTTTTTTTTTTTTCAGTCTTTTTCAAAGCCTTTTTTTTTATTTTCTACTCTTTTTTTTTTTTTCAGTCTTTTAGGCCTTTTATTTTCTTTTTCTCTAGGAGGGCCTTCTTCTTCTTCTTCTTCCTAAGATCGTTTCGACCCTGTGACCCTCCTCCTCCTCCTCCTCCTCCCCCGATGGCTGGTAGTATGTGGGTGTCGCGAGCCACCTCGGTCACGTAGCGTTTGGCGGGGTCGTCGACTCTCTCATCGCCGAGGAGGTATCGGACGGCGTTGACCACGTTGCTGCCGGGGATCGGCGCGTCCGTATAGCGGTTTACGATCTCGCCGCGTCGGTTCCACTCCATCACCGTGCGGAGGAGGTGAACCAGCCTCGTCCCGCGCTCTCTAAGACTCGCGGGAAGAGCCTCGATGACGTCGTCGGCCGTCAGGGGCGACTGGTCCTGAGGCGGGGTCTGAGGCGGGGTCGGTGGTGGTGGTGGGCGCGCTTCTCCGTCAGCTGCGCGTACATCTCCTCGGGAACCATGACGAACCCGTCTAGGTGCTTCAGAGCCATCACTCTATGAGCGATCTCGCCGCTTCGCAGAGGGCTTCGGCCAAGGTTCGCGTCAGTAGCTTTCTACGCTCGAGGTCGGGGGTGGTCTTGCCGGACAGACGTCTAAGAGCGGCCACCTTTCTGCGTAAGTAAGGCTTTAAATGAGGCGGCACCGGGAGACGTTTAGCTAGAATGTTCAGAGCTATCTCGCACAGAGCCATGATCTCGCCTCTCTCTCTCTCTCTCTCTCTCACCTCGCTGGTTCTGTTCTTTTTTTTTTTTTTTTTTCTTTTTTTACGACTTCAAGGCGTAGACCTGCGTCAGCTCGCCCGGGAAGATGTCAGTTCTCAGCCTATAGTCCGTGTCGGAGTGCGGGCTCAGGTCGATGACGATGTAGGGGTACTTCGCGCTCTTGGTCACGGCTTTCATGAGGTCCGGCAGGAGTTGAGGTTTGCCCGGGTAAATCTGTCTCGAGAGGTGCGAGAGCTGCGTCTGGTCTCTCAGGTTCTTCATGACGACTATGTAGTGGGCCTGCAGGGCGATGGTTCGGGCGTATTTACCGGATCCGAAGAGATTCTGGTAGACGGTGACGCACGACACGTTGCTGTGGTGAGAGTGTACGGTCGCGATGTCGGCCACGTCTTTGGATTCCAGGGCCGTGGTTTGAAGGTCGTCGAGTATCAGGAGCCTGTGGGCGCCGTCGTCCCCGGCCCACTCCCGGACGGACTCGACCGCGGGGACGCCTCTGTAGAATACGATGCCGGGGATGTCTCTCTCCATCGCCGCGAACTTATCCTGGTAGGCCGTGTAGCAGTACATGACGCCCGCTACGGGCTGGTCGAAGAGGGCGTCGGCGTTTCTAATGAGACGGTCCGTGAACACCGTTTTACCCGATCCGCTGGCGCCCGACAGCGTGATGAGAGCCGGCGCGTGAAATTTTAGGGGAACGCTCATAACTATCGACTTCGGCGGGAGGACCGCGCCTCTTATGGGGCGCGGATCTGCACGAGGCGCGACTTTTTGACGCTGAGGACCGCGTCAAATTTACCGATGACGATCGCGTTGACCTGGTGAGGCAAAGCCCTGGCGAATTTCATCTCCAGACGCACGTGACCCTCTCTGACGGGGGTCGCCAGGCCGGTCATCGCCGCCACGGGAAAACCGAACACCGTGTTGCCTCGCTTGTAGTCGCCGAGATTCGTGCAGGCCCCCGCGTCCCTGCCGAACTGCCCGGTCGTCTTATACATGTTGACGAAGGCCTCGACGTACTGGTCCCGCTCGAAGTCCAGATTCCAGGGGCGGGAGGAGGGGACGGGGACCCCGTCCACGGACAGGTTCACGTAGTTGACGTTGTAGTGACCAAAGTTGTAGGGGTTGAGGGCGTAGTCGCCGTTGACGGCGTCGCTAGACACCAGGACGCACATGACGGACTTGGGCACCCGTCCGTTGAAAAGATTGTCCACGCAGAAGGTGAGGTCGTTCATGGCGATGCTGTACACCTTGTACTCCGACGACTCGTAGGGGTACAGGGCGTCGTGTTTCTCCAGGATGGTCTCGTGGGATATGACCGTGTCCTTGGCGACGGTCACCATCTCGACCTTGAGGGAGCAGTCGACGAATCGCACCGTGTAGCCCTTACTCTCCGCGTCCGCGGCCATAAGTCTGAACCGGTCGTTGTTCTGCCAGAGACGTATGCCGACGCCGACCGTGCTGATCATGTAGCGCTTGCAGTTGAAAATGTCGGCGTTCAGACGGCCTTCTATCTCGCAGACCTTACCCCCCGCGGTGCGTTCGTTACGCCATTTGAGGCTGGGGTTGCTGGAAGGCTTCCGCTTGTCGTCTGACCGAATCGACGTAGACCCGGGGGTTGTCCATGTCGTCCGTCTCGGTCGAGAACATCATGGCCTCGCACCAGGTGTCTTTGGCGTCCTTACCGTACCCGGTGAGGGTGTCCAGGTACGATTTGTAGCTGTAGAACGGGGCGGGGAATTGGTTGCAGTCGACGCCGTTGAGGCGTACCTCCAGGTTACCGAAGAGAGAGGCTATGGGGTGGTTGGTGAGGGTCACGTTTTCCATCTCGCCCACCGGCTCGCCCTGGCGGTCGACGATCTGCAGCTGGAGGGCCAAGGACACCGAGTCCAGACGGATGTACCTCGGGCTGGGCGGGATGTAGAATTCCAGGCACGAGTTGGTGGTCGTGATTTGAGTCGTGGGTCTAAAGACCACCTCCTCCACGCGCTCCACCCCCGCGTTGGTGGTGGGCGGCGCGAAGAGGAGCAGACGCTCGTCGTGGGCTCTAATGGAGCTGGCCATGGTTAGGCGAATAGGTCGTCTTCGCTGGTATCGATACGTCTCGTTCGCTTTCTGTTTCTAGCGCGGGCTTTCTGTTCGGCGAGCGCGTCTTTCGTTTGCTCCAACACCGCGGCGGCCTGCGTCACCGCTTTTATGGAATGCTCGGGCTTCTTCCTAGCGTCGTCGCGCTTGGTTTTCACGACGTAGACGTTCTTACCGATCATCGACCCCTGCGCCATGCGACGGTAGTGATCGGTCCACTCGTCGACCGTGGGGGCATCGCGCAGTCTGTCGGCGCTACTCATCGTCCCGAGAGAGACGTAGAACGCAGCGGAATCCCTCGATTGTAGATAAATCCTCGTCGCCCGGGGAGGATAGCGAGACGCGTATGGCGTTGAGGACGGGCTGGTTGACTTTTACGGGGTAGGGGTTGACGTATTCGACGCTTCCCGCGGCTGAGACGTCTACGATTCTCAAAAGATTGGTGGTCCGATCGTTTAAGATAGCCGAGCCGACGCAGTCGGCGCTTATATGAAGTCTGAGCGGGGGGCGCGTCCGCCCGACGGTCGGGCGGCCGTCTCCATCAGGGCGAGGTACCACGTGCCGTCGCCGAGGACGGCCGGCTTTGGGAAGGGTATCACGACCTCTAGGGGTCGGTGAGGGAGCGCGTCGGCGAATATGTACATCTCAAAGAGCCTCGATTTGGTCGTAGGGGATCCACGAGTTGAACTTTTTCGGGTAGTGCAGCCAGGATACGAAGGCCTCCTTGTTGCGACCGCGACCTCTGGTTTTTATGACCCGATCCACTTTGAAACGGCCGTCGCGGGGCGGTGCCGCCGCCGCGAGTTCCTCTTCGTAGAAGGCGCCCACGATGGGGTCGCCGTCCCAGTCGTTTAGTTTGTAGACGGCTTTGACGCCTCGTCTATAGCGCCGGGCCACCTTGAAGAGCTCTCCGCTAAATTTCTGATCGTACTGGCGACCGAACGTTCTCCTCAGGGCGCCCACGCGGACGACGTCGCCGATCTCGTACCGGTACGGGGTCTTGCGAGGGCTTTTTTTTTCGTTTTTCCTCCGTATATCCGCCTGGTTAACGGCGACCAGACCTTCGTTGTCCGACGTCACGGCGCGGGGGGCGTAGCCCGTCATTCTATGCGTCGAAGCGTTGTAGGCGGTCACGACGTTGCCGAGGATGTCGACCCACCTGTGTTTCTGGGCGTGGAGGAAGGCTCTGTAAAGCCTGGTGCGAAGGGTCTTTATGAGGCGCTCGGCGTAGGCGGCGTGGATGTCGGATCGCGCTATGTAGTGACGAACGCTCAACGTCTCGAGGTACTTCTCGAACTCGCCGCGGAATTCTGTGCCCGCGTCGGTGCGGACGCTGTAACGCGGGCGACGTCCGTTGTCCTCGACGATCGTTTTAAAGGCGGCGGCGGTCTCTCGAGGGGTTTTAGTTTTGAGGGGGCGGGCGAAAGCGTAGCGGCTAAAGGTGTCCAGCGCGATAAGGATATATTTGTAACCGTCGTTGTCGCTAGAGACCGTGTTAAAGTCCACGAGATCGGCTTCCCAAAAGTAGTCGAGACCGGGGGATGGGGCGTGAGGTCTGTCGAAGCGCCGCCTCAGGGGTTTGGTCATCGTGTATACCTCATTCTTGACGGCCCACTTTTTCACGTCCCCGTAGGACGCGTCGTACCCGGCCGTCCTGGCCTCGTCGCGCAGCTTATTTATACCCGCGTAGGCCGCGGGGTTGGTCGTGTCGTGGTATACGGTGTCCAAGTAGTCCTCCATAGTTTAAGCGAGGGACAGCTCTATCAGCGTAGAGGCGACGTCCGACGTTATATGAGAAAATTCCGTTACCCCCGTCACCACCACCTTACCCGTGGAGAAGACGTTGAAGTGGGCTCGGGGGGTGCGGAGCATCAGATAGTTATTGAGCTCGGGCTCGTAGGAGGCTCCCGTCACGAGCGCGAGGACGTCGGGTAGGTTCAAGCGACGTCCCACGCTGGCCACCAGCGACAGCGTCACGAGACCCGTCGCCGTCAGTCTCAAATCGGGGTAGCCGGCTTTTTGGACCCTGCGGGCGTAGCGGCGGAGACGTCGGCGGGCCTCGAAGCGGTTGGTGGCCGGACCGTGACACACCGCGTAGCCGTTGGCGAAAAGTAACATAGAACCGCCGATCTTTTTACTCTTCAAACGGAGGGCGCTAAACTGGACGGGGTCGTAGACGGCGTTACTTAAAACGTTGGCTAGGGAGGGGAGGTCGAGAGGCGTCCCGGTAGCGAGGACCGATTTCAACACGACGTTCGTCACGCGATATTCCGCCATGCGCTATCGTTACTCGATCCTTACTACGGCTATCCCGAGCTGAGTCGAGCGGCGGCCGGCGCCGCCCAGCTGCTGACCTGTCAACAGCCGGCGTGATTAACGACTTCGGCCTATAAGTTTGGAGGGGCTCATTTGCATACTAATGGCTTTCGCCTATAAGTTGGCGATATTTAATGAGATCGTCCTATAATATTTAATGAGATGCAGACCATGCAAGAATCATAGTATTGCATACGAATCTGATATGTTTTGAACAAAGTTTTTTGGCCTATAATGGCTCAAAGTAGAGTTCGACAACCATGTTGCTGGTATTGAAATGGTGCTGTGAATAAACTCTTTGGTGATGCTATCCCATTGGAGATCGCTGACATAGAGCATAAGGCGTAAATCTCTTCAATTTGCACCAGACCATTACAATTACAAAGACAATGTAGTTAGCTGCGCGTATTTGTCCTTAATGAATCACACTAATCAAAGTTCTATTCATTGCACATCATTTTGCCTGCATCACTGACCAGCCGGGACAGTGTGAATGCACCTGATGAATAACCGCGCGGGATGGGTGCAAACACTGCATGGGTGCGTGTTGTATGCAAATAATGTACATATTTTACAATCTAAATCACACATTTACTATAGCAGACATTTGTTTCCACTTTATGGAGGAAATTTCGGGGGCAGGTGGAATACTTTGCACTGTGTCAATCAATTTGGGTTC
>JAGTTF010000768.1:0-10697 GCA_019095985.1 Streblospio benedicti | reverse complement strand
AAGACGTTCGTTTTCTCTAATTTCTCGTAGAATAGGCTTGTCGCCTAAAGTTTGGCCGTAAAAACTTGAACGATGTCTAAATTTTTTTAATAAGAACGTTACGTATATAGAGGGATGTCTAGAATATAAAGAGCCCCCTTTTCTTTTAAGATAGCCCCAGCGTTTACTATAAATTATTAACCTCGGGGGGGTTTTAGGCTTTAGATAACGTATTTATAGGGTCTTTAGATAGGAAGGGGCTTGAACAGAAAACGCAAACGCAAACTCCCGGGTTTTTTTTTTTTTTTTTTTTACACGCACATAGATATAAGCGAGAGACGTAATTACAATTTTTTTTTTTTTTTAAATACGAAAACACACACACATAGATATAAGCGTATATACAAGACGTAATTACAATTTTTTTTTTTAAACGCATACATAGATAAAAGCGTATATATACACACAAGCGAGAGACGTAATTACAATTTTTTTTTTTTTTTTACAATGACACGAATCGATCTACTCAATCTACGTACACAAAACTAGTCAATCTATAGTTAAAAAAATATATATCCAGTCTTATACAATGACGCGCAAAACCGGTCAATCTATAGTTTTTTTTTTAATATACGTCCAGTCTCTTCTCTCTCCTCCGGGTCAGTAGTCGGCGATGAGTTTTTCGCGTAGGGTCTCGCGAAGACGGTCGTCGTGTCGAGCGATAACCTCCTCCAGCGTCGCTCTCGGGACCCTCCCCAGCACGTAGGAGCGCTCCATGGCCGCCTGAGCTAGACGAACCGCGAAGTATTCGGGCGACACCGACACATTACCCACCGCCTCCGCGACGGTGCCGGGGCAGCCCGTGAGGCAGGCGTGATCAAGTTGAGACGGCCAATCGTTGACGCACCCCTCGCAGAGACGTCTTATTTCCTCCGTAGGCGTAGCGGACTCGGTCAGGATGTCGCCGCACGCCTCGGAGCCCAGTTTAACGCCCTCGCCCCGACGCCGACGCCGATGGCGCTGTCGCCGGGCGGGCGGCGGCGCCGTCAGAGCTCGGCAAAGTCTCCCCAGGCCCACACCGTGGTGCCGTTCTTCGTGGGGAATCGACCGCTCCAGGCCCTCACGTGGACATAGGTCCTATTGTTAAAGACGCTTACGCTAGCGCGCACGTCGCCCGACGGCGTCTTCTCCAGAACCCAGTCCTTCTGGTCGGCCTCTCGGAAGGCTGCGTCGATCTCGTCACGGAGCCTTACCAGCTCCCTCCAGGCCGCCTCGCTCACGGTGATGGCCTTGTCCGGTTTGTAGGGGTTTCCGACGATGAGGTAGCCCTCGGCCACTTTGGTCACGGCGCGAGTGGTAGACGCCGCGGGTCTCGGTTGATGCGTGGCGGACATTTTCGCGAATGGTAGACGCTGCCGGTCTCCCTCCGTTTATATAGAGACCCGTCAAGCGGTTGATTAATGGCTTCTACCTTATAACTCCAGCCGCTCATCGGCTGGCGGTCGACGCGTGATTAATGTCTTCTACCTTATAGCTCCAGCCGCTCATCGGCGAGCGGCCGGGCTGGTGATTAATGGCTTCTACCTTATAGCTCCAGCCGCTCGCGGGCGAGCGGCTGGGCTGGTGATTAATGGCTTCTACCTCCAGCTGTCGGCGAGCGGGTGGGCTGGTGAAGAGTTAACCAGCCAGCTTTTATCCCTTCTAAGAGAGTTACCACCAGCCCGTTTTATTTTCTAATTTTCCACCTTTTTATTTTCTATCTTTTTTTTTTTTTTATTTTCTATCTTTTTTTCTTTTTTACTCTATTTTATTTTCCGTCTTTTTCTCTACGGGACACTTTTTTTTTATTTTCAGTCTTTTTATTCTCTATTTTCTCTACGGAACTCTTTTTTTTTTTTTCAGTCTTTTTATTCTCTATTTTCTCTACGGAACTCTTTTTTTTTTTTTTTTTATTCTTTTTTTTATTCTCTTTTTATTTTCTCAGTCTTTTTCATTCCCGAGATCGGGGGGGGTCCTCCTCCCTCCTCCTCCTCCTCCTCCTCCCCGATGGCCGGTAGTATGTGGGTGTCGCGAGCCACCTCGGTCACGTAGCGCTTGGCGGGGTCGCCGACGACTCTCTCGATCGCCGAGGAGGTATCGGACGGCGTTGACCACGTTGCTGCCGGGATCGGGCGTCCGTATAGCGGTTTACGATCTCACCGCCGGGTTCCACTCCATCACCGCGGCGGAGGAGGTGAACCAGCCGCCCCCCCCGCCTCTAAGACTCGCGGGAAGAGCCTCGACGACGTCGTCGGCCGTCAAAGGCGACTGGTCCCGAGGCGGGGTCTGAGGCGGGGTCCGGTGGGCGCGCTTCTCGGTCAGCTTAGCGTACATCTCCTCGGGAACCATGACGAACCCGTCTAGGTGCTTCAGAGCCATCACTCTATGAGCGATCTCGCCGCTTCGCAGAGGGCTTCGCCAAGGTTCGCCCAGTAGCTTTCACGCCGAGGTCGGGGTGGTCTTGCCGACAGACGCCTAAGAGCTGTCACCTTTTTGCGCAAGTAAGGCTTTAAATGAGGGGGTACCGGGAGGCGTTTAGCTAGAATGTTCAGAGCTATCTCGCACAGAGCCATGATCTCGCCTTTATGAGCGTGCTTCAGGAGAGCGTCGCGCTGCCTCTGAGCGAGAAGTCCGCTGTCCCTCGGGTCGTCTTTCAGAAACATTCTGAGAAAGCGCGCGTGGGTGGCGAGAGCCATTCTCTCTCTCTCTTTTTTTTTTTTTTTTTTTTTTTTTTTTTTCAAGGCGTAGACACCGCCAGCTCGCCGGGAAGATGTCGGTTCTCAGCCTATAGTCCGTGTCGGAGTGCGGGCTCAGGTCAATGAGGATGTAGGGGTATTGGTCTCTCTTGGTCACGGCTTTCATGAGGTTCGGCAGGAGTTGAGGTTTGCCCGGGTAAATCTGTCTCGAGAGGTGCGAGAGCTGCGTCTGGTCTCTCAAGTTCTTCATGACGACTATGTAGTGGGCCTGCAGGGCGATGGTTCGGGCGTATTTACCGGATCCGAAGAGGTTCTGGTAGACGGTGACGCACGACACGTTGCTGTGGTGAGAGTGTACGGTCGCGATGTCGGCCACGCCTTTTGGATTCCAGGGCCGTGGTTTGAAGGTCGCCGAGTATCAGGAGCCTGTGGGCGCCGCCGCCCCCGGCCCACTCCCGGACGGACTCGACCGGGGGACGCCTCTGTAGAATACGATGCCGGGATGTCTCGCCATCGCCTCGAAGACCGGCTGGTCGGCCGTAGCAGTACATGACGCCCGCTACGGGCTGGTCGAAGAGGGCGCCGGGCGTTTAATGAGACGGTCGGTGAACACCGCTTTACCCGATCCGCTGGCGCCCGACAGCGTGATGAGAGCCGGCGCGCGAAAATTTTAGGGGAACGCCATAACTATCGACTTCGGGCGGGAGGACCGCGCCTCTTATGGGGCGCGGATCTGCACGAGGCGCGACTTTTTGACGCTGAGCACCGCTGGCCAAATTTACCGATGACGATCGCGCTGACCTGGTGAGGCAAAGCCTTGGCGAATTTCATCTCCAGACGCACGTGACCCTCTCTGACGGGGGTCGCCAGGCCGGTCATCGCCGCCACGGGAAAACCGAACACCGTGTTGCCTCGCTTGTAGTCGTCGAGATTCGTGCCGCCCCCCGCGCCCCTGCCGAACCGCCCGGTCGCCTTATACATGTTGACGAAGGCCTCGACGCACTGGTCCCGCCTCAAGTCCAGATTCCAGGGGCGGGAGGAGGGGACGGGGACCCCGCCCACGGACAGGTTCACGTAGTTGACGTTGTAGTGACGAAAGTTGTAGGGGTTGAGGGCGAGTCGCCGCTGACGGCGCCGCTAGACACCAGGACGCACGTGACGGACTTGGGCACCCGTCCGTTGAAAAGATTGTCCACGCAGAAGGTGAGGTCGCTCATGGCGATGATGTGTACACCTTGTACTCCGACGACTGTAGGGGTACAGGGCGTCGTGTTTCTCCAGGATGGCCTCGGGATATGACCGTGTCCTTGGCGATGGTCACCATCTCGACCTTGAGGGAGCAGTCGACGAATCGCACCGTAGCCCTTACTCTCCGCCCCCTCGGCCATAAGTCTGAACCGGTCCTTGTTCTGCCAGAGACGTATGCCGACGCCGACCGTGCTGATCATGTAGCGCTTGCAGTTGAAAATGTCGGCGCTCAGACGGCCTTCTATCTCGCAGACCTTACCCCGCGGTGCGCCGTTACGCCATTTGAGGCTGGGGTTGCTGGAAGGCTTCCGCTGGTCGCCTGACGAATTGACGAGACCCGGGGTTGTCCATGTCGCCCCTCTCGGTCGAGAACATCATAGCCTCGCACCAGGTGTCTTTTGGCGTCCTTACCGCACCCGGTGAGGGTGTCCAGGTACGATTTGTAGCTGTAGAACGGGCGGGAATTGGTTGCAGTCGACGCCGTTGAGGCGCACCTCCAGGTTACCGAAGAGAGAGGCTATGGGGTGGTTGGTGAGGGTCACGTTTTCCGTCTCGCCCACCGGATCGCCCGGGCGGTCGACGATCTGCAGCTGGAGGGCCAAGGTCACCGAGTCCAGACGGATGTACCTCGGGCTGGGCGGGATGTAGAATTCCAGGCACGAGTTGGTGGTCGTGATTTGAGTCGTGGGTCTAAAGACCACCTCCTCCCTCCGCCCCACCCCCCGCGCTGGTGGTGGGCGGCGCGAAAAGGAGAAGACGCCGTCGGCGGGCTCTAATGGAGCTGGCCATGGTTAGGCGAATAGGTCGCTTTCGCTGGTATCGACACGCCTCGCCGCTTTTTCTTTTTGCGGCTTTCTGTTCGGGCGAGCGCGTTTTTTGCTTGTTCCAACACCGCGGGCGGCCTGCGCCACCGCTTTTATGGAATGCTCGGGCTTCCTTTCCTAGCGCCGCCGCGCTTTGGTTTTCACGACGACGACGTTTTACCGATCATCGACCCCTGCGCCATGCGACGGTAGTGATCGGTCCACTCGCCGACCGTGGGGGGCATCGCGCAGTCTGTCGGCGCTACTCATCGCCCCGAGAGAGACGAGAACGCAGCGGAATCCCTCGATCGTAGATAAAAAATCCTCGCCGCCCGGGAGGATAGCGAGACGCCGTATGGCGTTGAGGACGGGCTGGTTGACTTTTACGGGTAGGGGTTGACGTATTCGACGCTTCCCCGCTGCTGAGACGCCTACGATTCTCAAAAGATTGGTGGTCCGATCGCTTAAGATAGCCGAGCCGACGCAGTCGGGCGCTTATATGAAGTCTGAGCGGGGCGCGTCCGACGGTCGGGCGGAGCGCCGCTCCATCAGGGCGAGGTACCACGTGCCGCCGCCGAGGACGGCCGGCTTTGGGAAGGATATCACGACCTCTAGGGGTCGGTGAGGGAGCGCTGCCGGGCGAATATGTACATCTCAAAGAGCCTCGACTCGGTCGTAGGGGATCCACGAGTTGAACTTTTTCGGGTAGTACAGCCAGGATACGAAGGCCTCCTTGTTGCGACCGCGACCTCTGGTTTTTATGACCCGATCCACTTTGAAACGGCCGTCGCGGGGCGGTGCCGCCGCCGCGAGTTCCTCTTCGTAGAAGGCGCCCACGATGGGGTCGCCGTCCCCAGTCGCTTAGTTTGTAGACGGCTTTGACGCCTGCCTATAGCGCCGGGCCACCTTGAAGAGCTCTCCGCTAAATTTCTGATCGTACTGGCGACCGAACGTTCTCCTCAGCGCGCCCACGCGGACGACGTCGCCGATCTCGTACCGGTACGGTGTCTTGCGAGGGCTTTTTTTCTCGTTTTTCCTCCGTATATCCGCCTGGCTAACGGCGACCAGACCTTCGTTGTCCGACGCCACGGGCGCTGGGGGCGAGCCCGTCATTCTATGCGTCGAAGCGTTGTAGGCGGTCACGACGCTGCCGAGGATGTCGACCCACCTGTGTTTCTGGGCGTGGAGGAAGGCTCTGTAAAGCCTGGTGCGAAGGGTCTTTATGAGGCGCCGGGCGTAGGCGGCGTGGATGTCGGATCGCGCTATGTAGTGACGAACGCCAACGCCTCGAGGTACTTCTCGAACTCGCCGCGAATTCTGTGCCCGCCGGGTGCGGACGCTGTAACGCTGGCGACGTCCGTTGTCCTCGACGATCGCTTTTAAAGGCGGCGGCGGTCTCGAGGGGTTTTAGTTTTGAGGGGGCGGGCGAAAAGCGTAGCGGCTAAAGGTGTCCAGCGCGATAAGGATATATTTGTAACCGCCGTTGTCGCTAGAGACCGTGTTAAAGTCCACGAGATCGGCTTCCCAAAAGTAGTCGAGACCGGGGATGGGGCGTGAGGTCTGTCGGCTGCCGCCTCAGGGGTTTGGTCATCGTGTACACCTCATTATGGCGGCCCACCACTTTTTCACGCCCCCCGTAGGACGCGGCCGCATCCGGCCGCCCTGACCTCGCCACGCAGCTTTTTATACCCGCCGGGCCGCGGGGTTGGTCGTGTCGTGGTATACGGTGTCCAAGTAGTCCTCCATCGTTTAAGCGAGGGACAGCTCTATCAGCGTAGAGGCGACGTCCGACGTTATATGAGAAAATTTTTCTCGCACTCCCGTCACCACCACCTTACCCGTGGAGAAGACGTTGAAGTGGGCCCGGGGGTGCGGAGCATCAGATAATTATGGAGCTCGGGCTCGTAGGTGGCTCCCGCCACGAGCGCGAGGACGCCGGGTAGGTTCAAGCGACGCCCCACGCTGGCCACCAGCGACAGCGCCACGAGACCCGCCGCCGCCAGTCTCAAATCGGGTAGCCGGCTTTTTGAACCATGCGGGCGTAGCGGCGGAGACGCCGGGCGGGCCTCGGCGGTTGGTGGCCGGACCGTGACACACCGCTGCAGCCGTTGGCGAAAAGTAACATAGAACCGCCGATCTTTTACTCCTCAAACGGAGGGCGCTAAAACTGGCGGGGTCGTAAACGACGCTTTAAAAACGTTGGCTAGGGAGGGAGGTCGAGAGCCATGATTCAAATACTGCAGTAGCAGGTGCTTGTTTGCACTCTATGACCTGTCTCGCTGTGACGTGGAGTTGAGTATTTCGTAGATCTTGTTGTGAACTTGTGTTTTGTAAATTCCTCCTCTTTATCATGAGAACCCTTGTGACTTGCATCCGAACTTTGATTCCGTCCCCAGAACCCATGGGCCTCCTTTCTGCAAGGTTCATTCGTGGTATGCTGTTCGAAGGTTCATTCTCGTGAATGCCTGGGGGAAGACTTACTTGCATCTGAACTTATTCCGTCCCCGAACCCATGGGCCTCCTTTCAAAGGTTCATTCGTGAATGCACAAAATACGCAGGTTTGTTTGGCAGGTTAGGTAACCAACTGAGCCAAAGGTAATGGAGGGATCACACTAGCTATAGTTTTCAAACTAGGCGGTTCTTTTGATGCAGAGGTGTGGCTCTCCTCTACGGGACACGCCTTTTTAACGAGGCTTCGAACCTCCGCTTGGCGCCGCTACCGCCTAGTAACACTGTATAGGTGGTGACGCTTCTTCGTGGAAATCAGCAACTCAGTGACAGGCGTGCGGCGTATCGGTTTTGGCGACACTGTGTCTGCCATGACCGGGCGCCAACTTACGACGCAGACAACTCCTGTTTTCAAGTCGTGCGCTCTAACCACTGAGCTACTGAGGATCTAGATTAAGGGGCGGAGCTTGCACCTTTCGTCACAATGTGACGTCACATTGTGATTGTGTAGTAAATTTAAACGATGATTATAAAAGATCCAGTCATTATCAAATTGTCAGATTAAAGGATATACAAGGTCTATGTCATTGAAATCATCCTCCCAAATTTCAAGAATTTTGGAAATGTGGTTTATAAGTTATAGGATATTATGTTGCCGTTCATTCAAGTGGGAGCTAGACCGTTCGTTCACGACTACGCATCATAAATTACCCACAAATCCATTCGGCAGAAAAACAACAATGGCTAAAGTTTTGTCGGTATTTGTGCAAATAAATTCACTATATTTTGGCATACACTTATTTGATTATATGTTTTATATGTGATAAAGGAAGTGCATCTCATTATGAAAGAGGCACATACTAACTGCAAGTTTGGGTCATAAAGAGAACTATGAGAAGACCGGGAAATTCCTTTTTTTATAGGATTTGAGGTAGATAAAGCCCCTTTTTTTCAGGAGCTTTATCTAGCAACCAAAAATTTTTCTTCCAGCCAGGCGTTTGCCTAAGTGTAGAAAAACTAATAAATAAATTAAAAAATATGTCTTGTTTTATTTTTTGTTCACCCAGATTTTTTATAATAAATATTTTAATAATTTACAAATATAGTAATTTCATATGCAAATTGCCCGACGTGACGTAGGATTTGACCTTTTGAACTTACTCGACATACTGCAGGGATTTCCGACGGCAAACGCTTGACGTTCCACGTGAACGTTGAATCAAAGACAAATACTACTTTGAGTCTGTGGTGTACTTACCAATCTGTATTACCGATGCGTGCTGCCTCTTCATGGTCAACACTAACAATATCATCATTGTTCTCATCCTCATCACTGCTTGGCTCTGGCTCAAACAAGTAGCCACTAAGGCCTAAGTTTTCATCTGATTGTGATTCATCTTCTTTTGCATGAGAAATACTCCGCTGTGTCCGAGTCAGTTGCCATGATTCAAATACTGCAGTAGCAGGTGCTAGTTTGCACTCTATGACCTGTCTCGCTGTGACGTGGAGTTGAGTATTTCGTAGATCTAAGATCTAGATTAAGGGGCGGAGTTTGCCAGTCACAATGTGACGTCACATTGTGATTCTGTAGTAAATTTAAACGATGATTATAAAAGATCCAGTCATTATCAAATTATCAGATTAAAGGTCTATTTCATTGAAATCATCCTCCCAAATTTCAAGAATTTTGGAAATGTGGTTTATAAGTTATAGGATATTATGTTGCCGTTCATTCAAGTGGGAGCTAGACCGTTCGTTCACGACTACGCTTCATAAATTACCCACAAATCCATTCGAAAGAAAAACAACAATGGCTAAAGTTTTGTCGGTATTTGTGCAAATAAATTCACTATATTTTGGTATACACTTATTTGATTATATGTTTTATATGTGATAAAGGAAGTGCATCTCATTATGAAAGAGGCACATACTAACTGCAAGTTTGGTTCATAAAGAGAACTATGAGAAGACCGGGAAATTCCTTTTAGATAGGATTTGAGGTAGCCATAACATCCAGCTTTAATAGCTATTTCTAACACAGGAATTTAAAGTTTACCGCGCCCAGTGATAAAGGCTACAGTCTTATTAGTACCTCTCTCCTCCACGAAATCCACTCCCATTTTCTCTCTGTTTTAATTTATTTATATTTTTCTATCAATTTGTTTGATTGTAAAATTGGAAAATATTAGGTGCAACATGTCAAGAAAAATAGAAAATAAAATTATTAAGTGAAATTGTCAGAGGAGGTGTTCATGTCCCTTTAAAGGGACATGAACTTCAACCATAATTTTATTTTTCTATTTTCTTGACATGTTGCACCTAATAACTTCCAATCTTTACAATCATAAACACGCTTGATAGAAAATTATAAATAAAATAAAACAGGGAATAACGAGTGGATTGACATTGGGAGGTTCCGTACTAATAACAGGACTGTAGCCTTTATCACTGTGTGCCGCAAGCCAAAATTTCGACATCGGAAATAGTTATCAAGGCTGGATGTTATGGAATTCCCTCTTTGTTTACAAAACATTGGGGTGGGTACTTTCCGGGTACATTTCAATAAACCGGGATAGGAAACTGATTAATTATGAAGAAATGAAAAGCTGCATATAGGGTGGGGTAACCAGCTCATTTTCGGCCCTTTAAAGGCCGAAACTGTCATAGCTATATTAACTGGCACATACATTCTACATGAATGTTTACTTACAAGTACATATTTAGTGTACTATCTAATATGATTACTCACCAAACACGGATGGTATCGAAAGAGCACCTGCATAAGGAATTAATTGGGATTATGTATTTTCACGTTTACAATTTTCGGCCCCTCGGACAATTTTCGGCCGTCAGCATGATTTAAGTGACAATTTTCGGCCCCTCCTACACGAGTCGAATGTATATGTGCAGGCTAAGGTCAAGGGTCAAATCAACGTAGGGGAGTAGTAGTCGTGACAAACCTCAACAAAAAAAATGAATAAAATCGAAATAGATTTGGTACTTCAAGACTGTTTTTGTAGCCCTTAATCTTTACGGCGAATTTTAGTGTATATACGGCAATTCTTAACTTTCCCCAGTTACCTTCAGAATTCTCGTTGTAAAAATAAGTGAAAGCAAAATTGTTTACAAAACATGACGTATAGAACAAGTGTGATACTATTTATGACGCATTCACGTAACTATGACGTAATTTCAGAGAATGAGGAACGTTATATACAGTAAACGGCCGAAAACTGAAGGGGCCGAAATTAGGCTGGTTTACCCTAGATAAAAATGTATATATCCAAATGGCTCAGCAAAAGTACTATTTATGTGGCATAAAAAAGTTATATGACATGAAATTCACCTGTTCATGTCTCTTTAAGGGGCTAGGCCTAAGTAGGATCTCAAAGATCCGTCTGTGTAAGAAAAAATCATGGTTCAC
Source organism: Streblospio benedicti (assembly GCA_019095985.1). Taxonomy (NCBI): domain Eukaryota; kingdom Metazoa; phylum Annelida; class Polychaeta; order Spionida; family Spionidae; genus Streblospio; species Streblospio benedicti. The sequence goes on along the minus strand of JAGTTF010000768.1, from coordinate 59 downwards.
CACTATCATTTTAGACTAGATCCATAAATTATACACTTTATATGCACAATGAAACAACA
>JAGTTF010000767.1:0-11257 GCA_019095985.1 Streblospio benedicti | reverse complement strand
GGAAGTGTTTTTTAAATTGCAGTAAAATTCAAAGGCTTTTGTTTTTATGGCCTGATACTCCACTGTGCAACAAATTTGTGCACATATTTTACTTTACACCAATTTTTATTCCACTACTATTTTGGCTTGTCGCATTTTTTTCCTTAGATACTTATTCTATAAATTATTGGAAATGATTCATACTAAAAATGGCGCACCTACACGAGAATTTTATTTCACAGACAAATTGAAAAGATGTGTACACTACAGAAATTTCATGATTTTCAAACTTTAATTTTGCAAAAATGCTTATTTAATCAGGTTAAGTCAGAATTTGAATGTAAAAACTATTTGCATAGTAGACTTTTAAAAATTCATTAAAATGGACACAGGACTTGCACTTATTTTATACTCCCTTGCAGGTCTTATAAATGTGAGATATTGCCTTTTTCTCATGTATAAAATGTACGTTGCAAATAGCCGGGTTGGATGATTAAAAGTTGGTTTCTGTTGTCTGCAAATACTGACGTTGTTCTCCGATGCCAATGCTAAAAAAATACAAAGATAAACAATTACTGATGAAATGGAAATTTTTAGCGTAAAAATATGTAATATATACTAGAATATACTCACTCTGAGTACATGTATCAGAAAATAATAAAATATGAACTGTGTACAGGGTGACCGAAAAGATGCGTACCCATACAGTGAAAAGGTCAATGTAGTGGGTGAGCATCTTTCGTTCACCCTGTACTATCTTTCTGAGCTGTAGATCTAGATCTAGGTCGAAGTACTTTACTTATTCTTCACAATGTTGCACTTGCTGTTTATTTAGAATTTGATACATTGTGCATTGCGGCATTTGTCGATATTGCAAGGGTCGTTAGCGAATACTTATTCTTTACAATGTTGCAATATTTATTTAGAATTTGATACATTGTGACTTTTCACGCTATGTCAAAAAAAAAATTGTGACATTTTTATGATGATCACATTTTTTAAGATAACAATACAAAATGTAATACTTTGAATTGCGAATAAAAATAGCGTTTACTAAGCTGTATCTGCTACGGTAGTTTTGTAACATTTTGTCACAATATTCTATGAAATATTCCAATAATAAACAAAATATTTACGTCTTTGTTACCAGTTTTGCAAATCGTCTGAGTGAAGAGCACCTGTTGACTAAGTCAGAAGAGCACCTGTTGACTACGCCAGAGCGTTTAACGTATGACGTTAATTACGATACATACATACGTGAGATCACAGCGATGTCGCAGTGACCTCACATGCGTGACGCCACGTTTTAAGTGTTTTGTAAGGTCACTGTGACGTCTTGACTGGGTTCAATCACACGAGGAAACCGTACACAAACATTCGTCGCCAAGTTGAGGAGCAAGGCACAACATTGTCGATTCATGTTTAAATGTTCTAGTGCATTATGCAACCATCAGGTTAATACTTATTCAGAGTCAATGGTAGAAGACCAAATGGTAATAGGATGTGCTGATGATGATATTCAGGAAGAAGAAAAAGTTTAATTTCATACAAGCACTGGAGCATGGCCGTCGAGCAAAAGCAGATGTAAAAAAAAAAGCTTTCAATGAATTCCGCTATAGCACTACAGCAATCTGATAGTAGTAAACAAAAAGGTGACCAGAAGAAAACCATACCGAGCAAAGGCTGCTCAGGATGTGGTAGCAAATCTCATGGGAAGGGGACAGAACTACCACGAGCAAGCCACTGTCCAGCATGGACCAAAATTTGCCATAATTGTCAAATTGTGGGCCATATGGCTCATGTCTGTCGTAGACGGAAAACAGATTCCATCAAATCAATGCCCGCACAACAGACCCATCACAATGCCGTACTAACGGAAAATGATAATGTCTCACACTTCTTTGGAATGACATCACCAGCCCCTTGCAACAGTATACCTCATATGGAGTGTGCAAAAAATGGAGAGTTTGAACATGCAAAACCTAAACCCCTGCCTATGCTAAAAGTATATGTATCAGTTTTATGTGATGCACTCACGACACTTAAAGGCACCATTGCTACCACTTTAAACGCACCTCGAAATAAGGTGGTGGTTAGTGCATGCACGGACACTGGAGCACAAACATGTGCTAGTGGCATTGAAATATTAGGTATATTAAGAATAAGTCAACACCATTTGATTCCAACTTCACATAGAATTATTGGAGTCACTGGAGATGCACTGGATGTAATAGGTGTGGTACCATTGAAGATAGAAGCTGGAAACTGTGTTACGCATCAGCTAGTGTATGTGAGTAAATATGTCAGTGGGTTCTTCCTTTCCGAAACATCACAGCATGATTTGGGAATATTACCAAACAATTACCCTCAGCCAGATTCATTTTCAACAAAATTCAATGCATTAGCTCCAACATTGAATGAAGGTGATAGTATAGCTACATGTGGGTGTCTTAAACGCACTTCCCCACCCCCTAGACCAGATAAATGTCCAATTTTACTAAGCATTGAAAATCGTGAAAAAATTGAAAAGTGGTTGCTTGATTATTATGGCTCGAGTACATTCAATGTTTGTGAGCACCAACCATTACCAATGATGTCAGGAAAACCAATGAATATTCACTTTCGTAATGATGCAAAAGCAAAGGCATTCCACAGCCCCATACCTGTCCCAAACCACTGGAAGAAGCAGGTGAAAGCAGACATAGATAGACGTTCGACTTGGGATTATAGAACCTGTACCCCTAGGCACTCCAACAGTTTGGTGCTCAAGAATGGTTATAGCTGCAAAACATGATGGTACACCATGGCGGACAATAGACTTGCAGCCTCTTAATGCTGCAACATACAGGGAAACACATTACATGCCATCACCTTACAACCAGGCTTCAGTAGTGCCCCCTAATACCGACAAAACAGTAGTTGACGCATGGAATGGATACCACTCCTTACCACTTTCTCCTGATGCACGCGATGCAACTACACACATTACAGAATGGGGTCGGTTTAGATACCTGAGATCACCGCAAAGGGTTCCATGCAGCTGGGGATGCATATACGAAAAAGCATTCGATGACATAACAACAGATTTTAACAGAAAGACCAAATGTGTTGATGACACCCTGCTCTGGGACTCCGATATTGAGTCAGCATTTTGGCACATTGCAGACTACATCACGTTATGTGGAGTGAATGGTATAATTTTCAACCCAAAAAGAAATTTCATTTTGCTAAGATCGAAGTTTGTTTTGCCGGATTCACAGTGACGTCTACTGGCATTAAACCAACGCAAAAACATGCTATCAGCAATCAAAGACTTTCCTAAGCCAAAAAGACATAACGGGCGCGCAATCGTGGTTCGCCTTGTGAACCAGAAATTTAGTAGGGTTATAGTGTCGATTTAACATGCATGGTACTTTTTTTAGTACATTCAGAACCAAGTAGGCTCCATCAGAGTTTTACTACTTGGCCTGGGCGGGGATGGACCTCTGGGTCAACTGCGCCGCTTAGCGACTAGCCAACAGAGCCAACGCCATACCAACTACGCCACATCCACAAGGCTAAAAAAACCTTTGCTTCAATGATGTATTGATACCCACTACTAGCTCTGATGTCATGTCTTACGTCCAACGTATGTCCAGTTCACCCAGAGGTCCGGGGTTCGATCCCCGCCCAGGCCAAATAGTAAAAACTCTGATGGAGCCTACTTGGTTCTCAATGTACTAAAAAGTACCATGCATGTTAAATCGACACTATAACCCTACTAAATTTCATATCAAAGCATGCGAATCTCCACAACAATACTTCACTAGATCTACTCAGTACTATAAAGGAGATACTTAACCATCATGGACATTTTTTTTATCAAAGCATGCGAATCTCCACAACAATACTTCACTAGATCTACTTGTGAACCAGGTCGCATATGCTTTTTCTATGACTGATGAGATGCTACCATTCAGGGACTTACTCAAACCAGGGACTAAATGGTACTGGGATGATACACTGGACAATCTATTCCTTCAAAGTAAAGATAGAATTGTGAAGATTGTAGAGAATGGCGTTAGGAGTTTTTGAGACTGGTCGTGCAACATATCTTGCAACTGATTGGTCAAAGCACGGACGTGGCTTTTCCTTCTGCAAAAGTACTGCTGCTGCAATGATGAACTGGCCCCAAATTGCTGTAAAGAAGGATGGTGTAACGTGTAATAGTTGCTGACTATAAAGCACCTATATTATAAGTACTATATATGTGTGTAAACCTTGTACACTGTAGAAGTTCATTTTAGATGGTCATTAGTAAAAGTTCCTACCAATGCTAAACATCGTGTTTTACATCTAAGAATACACGAAACATGGTGACAGGGCTGGAGACACGATATTGCGGTTTACGGTAAGCCTTGATTGACATACATGAAACAATTGTTTCCTTCACAATGGCACCTCCAGAAGCACCTGCAAAAGCTAAACCTGTACCTGGCATCAAAGCACCTCCACCCCTTATATGTGAAGCTAAACACATTGTGAACAACTGGAAACTGTTCAGGCAAAAGTGGAATAATATGCCATCATCACGGATCTGAAAGTGCAACCTGCCAAATACCAGGTGGCTTTGTTCCTCCACACACTTGTTGATGAAGCTCTCAAAATATACAACGGACTGCAGTTCATCAAACGGGAATCAGAAAGAACAATCAAAGATGTTATTGATGCCTTTGATAAATTTGCTGTTGGCAAAAGCAACGAAACATATGAGAGGTTTGTTTTTAATCAGCACAGCCAACAAGAAGGTGAGCCATTTGAAGTTTACCTATCTTCACTACGCCAACTTATCAAATCATGTAACTACTGTGATTCGTGCATAGAATCAATCTTGAGAGATCGAATTGTACTTGGTGTAAGAGACTTAGCAACACAATCTGCTCTTCTGAAAGAGAGGAAATTGACACTTGAAAAGGCCATAGATATTTGCCGTGCAGCTGAAATGCTACCCTGCACATACAGAGTGAAAATGTGAACAAGGTAAAAGCTGAAAAATCTAGTAAAAGTACAAAAGTGGTGACAAGAATGTGCAAATATTGCGGATATGAACATCCTATGCTGAAAAGCAAATGTCCAGCCTATGGAAAAACTGTTCCCGGTGCAAAAGAGACAATCACTTTGCTAAAGTGTGTGAGAAACGTGACACTAGCAACAGCCAAATAAATGCACTACATGCTGATCCACATAAAATGCCCCTCGAGGAATCTGATGACGAGATTGTCGATTCCATAGGATCAAAGGGTACCAGCAAAGACATCAGGTGTCAACTGCTCCTCCTACCTACTAGAACAGAAGTCATCTTTCAAGTTGACAGGGGAGCCTCTGTCAATGTTCTACCATTAAAATATCACCCTGCAAATATCCCCCTTGACCCAGTAAACAAATCACTCTATGCATGGAATGGTGAGAAAATTACAGCCCTGGGTTCCTGTATACACACTGGGCACTCAAGAATGGTTTCTATTCTTTATTTCCAGCCTAGATTACAAGAATACATTGGGTTATATACCCATGGAACTCCGTTCCCTGTGTAGACTACTCCAGCACTCAGTCATGCAAATAGACTGTAGTAGACTGTTGTGTATGCCGAGTGCTAGATTAGTGGAAATGCCATATCACTTCATGTCATCCTGCCCCCTCCGGAGCATAATTTTGACGCATTGAAAAGGCGGCTCAAAATTAGAACCAATTAATCATGTAAACCAGATGTGAAGTGAGTAGGCAATCAAAGGAACGGCTTTGTGCGCTTATGCACAGGGATACGGCAATGCAACAACGCACAAATATAATACAAAACAGCATGCTCGTGCAGAGCGGTAATGCAAAGTAAATAAACGTGTGCTAAAAAAATGACATGTAAACAGTAATCACATACAAAATTAAATGATAATAACAAATGAATATATATATAGCATCAAATATAGAAGAAATAACTAGTGTTTACTTGAAGAAAAAAAATGTGCTAAGCTACGATCGATACACAAAATACAAATAATGAATCCATGCACAAATAAATGTAATCCAATATATAATAGTTACAACATGAAAGAAAAAAAAACAATAAAGTCACTGCAACACTGATCCTGAATATGTCACTGCGTGCAACACCATTAAACACATTGTGCATTAAAATATAAGCATGAAAAACTGACAGTCCATGTAATTATATAGATTATGCAACGTTATTCACACAAGTCCAAAATTGTTTAATCTTTTTTTTCTATGCATCCATAAAATATCCTTAAGCACTGTTCATTTATAAGATATACCCTTGAACACTTTCTTGAACACATGGGGGAGTTATCTAATGATTGTAGTGGGTAAACATTTGGTCGAGATGCTTCTATTAAATGGGGGGTTGAGTGGTGGTTCAAAATATGTCTGTAGGCCGTCAGCGATAAGAGCAGACTGCTGTGATTGTCGCTGTGCTGTCATTACGACTTGATCAAGAGCCCTGATAATGTTTAAATTATCTTGGATGTTGTCAAAATGATCAAAGATAGCCGTAACACGCTGGTTGATGTTGTCCAACCGAGCCATGGTTATAGACAGAGCGGCGTTAGTGTTGTTTATGTGAGCCCGCAGGTTTTGAAATTTGATGATGTGCGTTGCGAAATTTGGAGAGGTAGTCGAAAACAGAGGTAATGTCCTTCTGGTTCTTGTGAGAATTGAATAACGCTGTGCGTATTTATTGTTCCATTTTCCTGATGTCGTGGGAACTGGCCACGCCGAATAAGCTGGACAGTAGATATGAGATGTCCAACAATGCCCGCTTGCTGCTGGGCTTTATGTGCAGCATGTCTAAGTCGCTAACTAGATAAACCACCTCTTGATTGTAAGCAGCAATCAGCCGTGAAAACGTGGCTGTTTTCCAGATGAAGTGAAGTGTGAACATATTTCAGTTGGGCGTTCGAATGACCAAAAGGTGTGGCAGTGATGGCTATCAGTCGTGTGGTTAGCCAGAGACGACAATTCGTGGAAGGCAGTTATTTTGATTGCAAATTCAGCGTTTTCATGTCCAACAATTTTCCTGAGATCTGTCTTCATTAAGCTTGGCGCAAGCCCGCACTCTATCGTATTTGGTGGCAAAACCAGCCTGTATGATTCGGGAGCCGTGGATTGCGTGTCAACGTTGGAAAAACACAAAAGAATGGCCTTGTTAAAGAAATTTGGGTCTGCTGTGAACGCGTGCCGGCCGTCTGGGTAACCGGTGTTGCTCGCCGGGTGCCAGGACAGTCAGAGGCTGGGCATGGCGCCATAAAGCGTCCATGGGCTTGCTCTCCTGGCGACGAAGACGGCGCAGACAGAGCCTGTACGATTCCGAGAGTTAGCCGGGATTTGCGTGTCAACAATGGAAAAAAAAAAAAGAGAGGTGGGGGGGCCAAGGTACATTATCGTGAGCACCATTGAGTATGTTGTGGGTTGAGAGAAGACTATGTCAACAATTAAGCCTCACAATTGCTAATATATCGTGTGACGTCGCCGTACAAGCCAGGCCAGACATAAAGCTCGAATTTTGCTTATGGTCTTAAACATGCCAGAGTGATACAACAGTTTGTCGTGGTATAACTGAATCAGCGTGGCACGCATATCAGGAGGAATCAGAACACGCACTCCAGGGGTTCCGTTATTGTTAGTCTGGTGGACCACTAACAGTTGATGTGGGCCATGTAAGCCATGTGTAACAGTAATTGTAAAGCGTTTCTTTGTAGTGGGCGCCAGGTTGTGTTTCAGATACATGATGAGGTCAGGAAAGGGTCCATGTGCCCTTTGTTTGGCGGAGTCCAGGCTATTGTGGCCATTGTAGCGCAAGTGTTATCAGATACCCATTTGTCAGAATGGGCATTATCAAATTGAATGTCGTTGTGTCCTGGTGCGGCTTGAGTTGTATCAGCATTATCTGAAATCAATTTGTCGGGGCTGACGCTATCATTGTCGGCTGCCACAGCGTGTCCGGGTGTGAGGTCAGCAGGGCGTGCGCTACCATTTGATGAACAGGCTTGAAAACCAGAGGGCGTTGGTCATTGTCTTGCGTCCTTGGCGTTTGTGAACAGGCTTGTGCTATCAGGATGTGTTCAATGGCATGAAGCTTGTATGAAATGTCCAAGGTTAGCATATGCCTGGTGAAATCCAGTACAGCGCGCCGAAATTATGGAGGAAGGTGCGATTTAATATCAACGAACGGTTTAACTGTGAGAAAATGTAAAACTTTTCAATCAAAGTCAATGAACCAATGGCGAAATGAAGGGTGATTATGCTAACAGGCGTGAAAGATTTGCCGTCTGCCGTGGAAAAACATTTATCAGTGGGTAGCAACTGGGACTTGTAGGCGGGCAATAGGCGACAGAGAAGAGATAAGGCGCAGCAGGAAACTGCGGCCCCCCGTGTCTACAAGCGCGCCAACACTGCGGTTGGTCGCCTTAAAATGTAACATCACCACTGAATCATGATACAGGCGGACGTCCATGAATCTATTATTGTTGATGGCGTGGAATGATGGGATTGGAGATGATGAATGATTAGTGGTGGTTGTAACGTGTGGCACGCTTAGCAGTTTAAATCCTGTGGTGGGCAATCTACCACATTCATCTCGTGTGCTTGGCGGCGAAGGTGAAGTTGATGCTCGGCGCGTTCGGCGCTGCTAACGAGGGAGCGCATGTCAGTGTAGTCATCGTCCTGTATTTCTGCTGCTATCTCTGGTAACAGCATGGAACAGTATGTGTCCACTTGAGTCTCGAGGGGAGGGTTGCATTCTGCAAACCGCTGTAAAATGTCAGCGCTGAACTCGCGCACTGATTCGGAGGTCTTTTTGTTTCCGGCAATGTAATTCAGAAATGACAGGTTCTTTTGTGCCATGGAAAAACTATTGCCAAATTCGGTCATAACTGTCGCGTAATTGCCGCGCTGTGCCGCGGTGAGCTCGAAATAACGAACTCTTTGCCATGCCATCCAGTATAGTGGGGATAGCATTCGTGCATTGGGCATCTTCGGGGGCCAGTTGAAATAATCAAAATAGATTTCGAGATCGCTGTCACAAAATTGTGGGTAGCCTCAGGTAGTAGTGCAGTAAGCATGTTGTAGGTAGCCTCACAGTCCTGTGAAGCATGACAGCAGGGCTGCAGTAGTATATAGTACTCAGTCTTGTGATTGCATATGTGGAAAGTCATTAGGTATTCAGTTGTCACATGAGAAACATCTTTTGGGAAATGGAAAAGCATAAATTGTGGAAGTTATAGAAGAACATGGAATGCTAAAGTAAGTGTTAAAGTTGTATTTGGAAAAGCATAAATTGTGGAAGTTATAGAAGAACATGGAATGCTAAAGTAAGTGTTAAAGTTGTATTTGGAAAAGCATAAATTGTGGAAGTTATGGAAGAACATGGAATGCTAAAGGAAGTATTAAAGTTATGTTTGGAAAAGCATAAATTGTGGAAGTTATAGAAGAACATAGAGTGCTAAAGGAAATATTAAAGTTGTTTTTGGAAAAGTGAAATTGACTTAGAGCTTGTGACCATTTGGGCGTGGCGGCAAGGATATTGAGAACTTCTGAGAGACATTCAGGGACATTCATTTTACTCATTCTTTTGTTTTATTTGTTGTGTAGAAACTAATGTACGTTTGAGGCAAACTTTTCGAAATACCTTAATTTTCTTTTGTACAATAAACTTGTATTTTCAATAAGTTGTATTTCATTGCTGTCTGGTTGGGGATCATCAGGCCCAAATATACTACACCTGACCCGCTCCCAGGGGATCTTGTGACAATCGCTGCCATTTCTCAAATGAGGAGTACAGTGAGCCGTCGAAATGCGGCAAAGTGACTGGAGGACCTCGATGCGTGGACGGGCGTGGCTGCTCGGGGCGTTGCTGCATGGAAGTGGTCAGTCCTGACAACTTGTCGCACAACTTGTCCAGATCAGGGGCCGCCGACACATTCAACGCTGCCACACGCCCGTGAGCGTCTGACACCTGTTGGCGCAAATCCGCAACTGTGTCGTTGAGACTGGCCACGTCGGCAAGACTGGCTTTTAACTGAGCCACGTCGCGCTGTAGCTGTGTGTTAGCAGCTTTCAAATCCGCAATGTCTCCCATGTCGACAATGGTGGTGTTGTCGTCCGAGGGATGGTCGTCGTGGGGATGCTTAAAAACGATTTCACTGTCGTCTTCTGAGAAAGTCAGGCTCGTGAGATGGATGGGACCACGTGAGGCGAAGCCACTATCAAGTGGTGACTCCTGTGGCGACGGTGGTCTGGAAGTCGAGTCTGTTTTAGCAGGGGTTGAGGTGTTCATGAATTAAACGCCTGCTGGCTGGTGAAAGGTCTGAAAATATAAAACAGATGTATATCACTAATTCAATCCTGAAATCTCCACCAGAATGTCATGCGGTGGAAATGCAAAGACTCAAGAATGGTTTCTATTCTTTATTTCCAGCCTAGATTACAAGAATACATTGGGTTATATACCCATGGAACTCCGTTCCCTGTGTAGACTACTCCAGCACTCAGTCATGCAAATAGACTGTAGTAGACTGCTGTGTATGCCGAGTGCTAGATTAGTGGAAATGCCATATCACTTCATGTCAGTGTGTTGACATTTCTTGGACATCAAATAACTGCAAATGGTCTAGAAGTGGACCCAGAAAAGGTCAAAAGCCGTCTCGAATTGCCTGCGCCCAAAGACCTCAGCCATTCAAGAACCTTCATTGGAATGGTCAAATACATGGCAAAGTTTGTGCCCAATCTTATGCAACACTTAAACCTCTGCTAAACCTTACAAAAACAGATGTTCGTTGGAACTGGTCTTCAGCAGAGCAAGAAGTTTTTGATACGATTAAGGCACAGCTGACTAAAGCACCTGTCCTGGCATTCTATGATCCTAGTAAACCCCTTACTGTAGAGAACGATGCCAGTGAATATGGTCTGGGAGCGGTACTCAAACAAGGTGGGAAGCCCATAGCATATGCCAGCCGTGTCCTGTCAGACACTGAACGAGCCTATGCTCAAATCGAGAAGGAGATGCTTGCTGTGATATACGGACTTCAGAAATTTCATCACTACACCTATGGTCGCAAGGTGACCGTAGTCACTGACCCATAAACCCTTGTCAGCATTGTGAAGAAGCCATTGCATTGTGCTCCCAAGAGGCTACAGTCTATGTTGTTAAAGTCACAGTCCTATGACTTTGATCTCATCTATGCTCCAGGTTCTACCATCCCTTGTAGCTGATGCCCTGTCACGTGCA